>BDUI01006219.1:44301-62943 GCA_002335545.1 Apodemus speciosus
CTCTTCTCTTCCTGCTCTCCCTCCTCTCCCTCCTCTTCCTCCTCTTCCTCCTTTCCCTCCTCTTCCTCTCCCTTCTCTTCCTCCTYCTCTTCCTCCTCCTCTCCCTCCTCTACCTCTCCCTCCTCCTCTTCTTCCTCTTCTTCCTCCTCTCCCTTCTCTTCCTGCTCTCCCTCCTCTTCCTCTCCCTCCTCTCCCTCCTCTTCCTCCTCTTCCTCTCCCTCCTATTCTTCCTCCTCTCTCTTCTCCTCTTCCTCCTCTTCCTATTCCTCCTCCTCTTCCTCCTTTTCTTCCTCCTCTTCCCTTACACAGTATGAGTCCTGATACTGATCTTGGGACGTCAGGGTTGGCAGCAGGTATCCTTACCTCTAGAGACCTGTCATCAGCCCTGCAGCTGATTTTTAGTATTGCCACCTACACAGGAACATTGTAGCCAGTCCCGTGGCCCTAAAGGCTTGTCGTTGAGGGGTTTCTTTCCAGGCCTCTCTGCATATTTATACATGGCCACGCCCTTGGGCATTTGGTACTCTCCCAAAGAACTTTACATTTGCCTTTTAAAAAATAAAAATAACTCTTCACATTGTGCTTTGTTGTTTGTTTGCTTGGTTGTCTCCTCCTAAGCAAGCAATTTGCTCCACAAACAGGTATCTTTGCCAGGTTTGGAAAAACACCAGGCACAACCCAGGTGAGTTCTGGCCCTCACCAAGCCATAAAGAAGGATAAATGACTGACAGAGAAAGCCCATGTCAAACAATCTTGAGGAAGAGTGTTTAGAGAGACCACACAGGGAAGGGCCAGAGTCCAGCGACTGAAGCATGGTGAAGGACTTGATGTTTCATTTTTGTTATAGAGTGAGTCTGGGTCTGGGAGGAAAGAAAAATAGCCAGAAACAGCAAAATCTTGTTTGCCAGGCGAGGCTAGGGTAGAGGTCCCAGAGGGTCAGGTTGCTGCAAGGACAGCATGAATGAGGAGCCTGCCATCCACAGGGCTCATCCAAGGGCAAGGCTACAAGTGCTCTGCCAGCTGTCCTCGCCTGTCATTGCTGTGGACAGACACAAGTCTCGGGACCCACGGCTGCCAATGCTGGGGGCAAGGGAACACTTATCAGGAGAGTGTACAAGGACCCGTAGTGACAGGCAGGCCCTGGTGCCAACTTTATTAATTGAAGGGAATGTAATCCACCTGATGTTTAAAAATCACATGGGCCAATGAACAGAAACCATCCCCGAGCAAGCAGCCAAACAGGCCAGCTGAAGCCAGATGGGTTGGTGTTCTCTGTATGGATGGAGGAAGTGGGGTGGGGGCAGGAGGGAGTGACAGCCTGGGCCTTAAGGGTCACTAGAGTGTGGACCCCACACCTATGGTCCTCTGTTCCCTGTGCAGGCTAATGTGCCCCTTGGTAGACGTGCCTGCCCGCATGCACGCCAGCTGTCAGCATTTCCTGACAGAGCAATAGGACCAGCCCCTTGGAGCAGAGGAGTGCCAGTGCCTGACCTCTCTTCTCAGACTCTCAGTCCCCACATAACTAGGCTCCCAGACTGGGGTATTCTGGGAAATTCCCCATGCTCCAAGATGTCATCAAGCTGTGAATGGGGAGCAGGCGTGCGCACGGCAGGCACCAGCCACAGATGGCCCCAGCATCTAAATAAGCATTTCATTAGTTTAGAACCTGGGGAAAAATGGAGCAGGTTATGGGGAAGCATAAACGAGTATGGAGAGCCGAGTTTAAATCCTGCTAGTTATGTCTGGMGCCTTCATAAAAATAAGCTCTCCTTTTTAAAGGGGCCACACTGTTAATTAGCTGCCGTGCTCCYCCAGCCCTTGTTGAGTTATAATGTGATCAGGCAGGGCTGGGTTCCACATATCCTTTACATACCTTCTCCTGTCATACTGAAATTGACTCTCTCATCCCGGAACTGTGTTTTATGCCATAACTGAACGGGGACACCTTTGCTTCTGTTTACCCTTATCTGCCCTGGAAGGCTGATTCCTTCTCGTTCCTCCTTTTGGAGGTCAGAGCTCAGTTCTGATTGGAGAAGACATCCAATTCTATTTTCACAAGCTGTGTGTTTGGTTTTTCCTTCTCCTTTCCCGATAGAGGATGTCTGGACGTGGTGTCTGTGTTCTTGGTATGACCCTGTGGCTTATTCTGAGCTCTTCTTCATCTTTTCCTGGGAATAGCAGGAGACCTCTGCCCATCACCACAATGTGAGGATCTCAGTCTGCTCATCTTTCCTGATAGACACAGTCTGTTCAAGGAGGAGGCTGTTTATTTATCATCTTTAAATTTTTATTAGCATATATTAATTATGCAAAATAATAGGTTTCATTATGACAGTTTCATATACATACGTATGAAACTCATTATTGTCTCTTTCCCCATGCCTCACCCCATTCCTTGTCTCAAATAGTTTATCTTCTATTCTTATCTGTCTCTATAGTTCTCTCTGTCCTCCTTTCTTTCCCCCTCTCAATCTACATCCCACATAGGAGAAAACACACACAAAATTTGTCTTTCTGAGTCTGGCAATTATTTCTCCTAAATAATGAACATGATCATCTTCAGTTCCATCCAGGTTTGTGTGTGTGTGTGTGTGTGTGTGTGTGTGTGTGTGTGTGTGCAAATGTTGCAATTTCATTTTCCTTTATGGATGAATAAAATCCAAGAAAGACTTTAGACAGTGATTCTGAAAGGCCCCTGAATGTGACCATGGTAAGCCATTTCATCGGATGACTGAGAAGGTTTGGGGTTTGACTCACAGATGCCCTAATAATCTCCTGACTGAACCTCAGTTACTTCTTGGAGGATGGGGCCTGGAGGGGCTCTTCTCCTCTGGCTGATGGTAGGTGTAAGGCCAGTGACCTTCAAAGAACCTTGGGAAGGCTGAGGAGATCTTAGTTCTGTACTGATTTGAGAGATATGTTTCTGGTTCTGAGCATGTCTGACTGACTACTGTTTTGGGTCTAGTTGATGCCCGTAAAAGGCTCTTCTCGTTCCTCTGTATAATGGCCATGGATTTCTGAGCATCTATTCTGTTCTGGTTTATGTTCTGTGTACCATTTTACTCTTTGTCACCACCCCTGGAAAAATATTATTATTCAATTTAATGTATAATAAAGATTCAGAAAGATTAAGTAAAAGATCCAAGGTCTTGCATCCAATAATCACATGAGTTGGATTTCAATTGATTTGCAGACTTTGGATTCCATCCAAATCCATCCTTACTCTACTCACTGTAGATTCTGTGAGATTCTAAGTAATCTAAGTGATGCCTCAGAGTAACACTGTGTGAAGTTATAGGTTCTACAATGATGGAAATGTCCTCTTCTTTTCCATCTGTGAAACCATTAGACACTTGAAGCATGGCCCGTGTGACACAAATGAGTTAAACATTTTAATTTTGTGAATGATGTGGGAGTATCCAACCTCTTTCTAATTGGATTGAAGGCCTGCTTCCCAAGACAGACCTTGTGCCTGTCACTGTTAACAGCAAGTAGTTGGCTAGGTCATAGGCCATATGAAAAACCGAGCACCATTACTCTGTTAAGTGGACAGAGTAATAAATGGCTCCTAACTTCTTATTTTTATGCCATAGATTAGTGCATCTCTTAACCCTCATCAGAGAAGCCTCTTTTTGCAGTGGATGATGACTAACACAGAGACCTATGATCTATATGCAGAAAAGAAACTGTCAAGTGCTCATCTCCAAATGRGAGATCTAGATCATAGTCCCTCCTCCCAGGGATCACCTCAGGAGACACGATGGAAAGACTATAAGGCAGTGGATATCTGCAGAGAAACAGTATTTGCTGGACATGGTAGGACAACTGCAGGTTGTGGCTGTGACTGTGTGCACAAGGTCTACACAGGATCAAGCCAACTAAAATCCCTGCATGGATCCGAGAGGGCCTCATGCAATCATGCTCCTTCCTGAGCTGCTAGGGGAGCGGGAGTCAGTTTTCTTTAGGGATGTAGACCCTGAGAGGCTGCTCATGCCCCAGTAGAGGGTCCCCTCACACCGGTACACATGCACCAGCACTAAGTGGACTCAGATTTTCTTCTTTAAGGGAGCATTGTGAGATAAACGTGGTGGAAGTGATGGGGGAGAGGTTAAAGGGAAGTGAATGGGTAGATTGATTTGACCAAAATATATTATATGTATTTGTGAAATTCTCAAACAGTAAAAGAATTACATATGCTAGAGCCAGGTGTTTGGCACATACCTGTAATCTCAGGACTTGAGGGGTTGAGGTAGAAAGATGGCCAGCTTAGACAACATTGAAAGACCTCGTCTTAAAACCAAACTCTCAACCTGATAGCAGACAGTGGTATACAATCTTGTAAATGTACTAGAATCTACTGAATTCCACCTAGAGGAGTCGAAATAGCGTCTCATCACCATGAGAGCAAACTCACATTACTTATATAGGAAAATACATATTCCATGTTAGTTAGCCTGGATGTAAATAACTCCTGTGACTAGTGGCTGCCATATTGGACAGTGAGTGGGCTTTAGAGGTTGCTTATTTCTGATGTGAGTCTTCAGGGAGCTTCCATGAGCTCCTACTCCATGATCCTAACTCCAGCTCCTCCCACATCCGCCCTACAGATGGGCAGGTGCACAGCTGGCTCTGTGGTACACTCTACATGAGATGCCACCCTCCGTTCACTGACATGTGGCTAGGTCTGTAGCAGCATTAGCTGCACTCATGGCTGGATGGTCCTCCATATTCCTATTTCCTTCCCAGATTCCCTTTAGCTTTTCGCTTTCTACTGTTAGTCTCTGGGCCTCTCTAGCTCATCAGTCCTCTCTTTCTCCTCCCATTTTGCTGATGTTCGCCCTCTCCTACTTTGCCTTTAGGACAGTCGCTGTTTGGGAGGTGTTGTGGACTCTGTCACAGTTATTGCCATTGTGGCTAGTCTAGGTTCTTCAAATCTTGAGGTAGCTGGTATTTTGGCTTAAAGATGTTTTTTTTCCTTTCATGTTCTTGGCAGTTTGAGGGTTGCCTATTTGCACATTTTTTTAAAAAAATATTTCTTTTATTGATTATAAAAGTAATCTGTACTGATTGTAAATGTTTTATAAAATATGGAAACTTGTAGAATAAAATAAAAACCAGGGGCCACAATGCTGTTTAAACATAATCAGCTTTATAATTTGAGGTTTTGTGATTTTTTTTTTTTTTTTTTAGTTTAGATACATGAGTTTTTGGAGTATAAAAATTCCACTTCTAGGTGTTACTTCCATGTGTAAACTTGACTTGTTTTATTAAAAAAGCAAAGTCCTAATCTGTGGTGTGAAGATCACAAAGTCCTCAGTCTTTGATTAACTTTCATTTTAACTTATTTAGAAGTAACGAAGTTCCTATAGCTCTATGTCAGATACAACCACACAAAGCCAACTGTTTTTAAGATATTTTCTCATCAGGCATTTTGAATGCCTCAAGACAAATGTTTCTCAGAAATAACTGTGGCTTTATCCTTGAAGCCTTCAGTATGAACAATATTCCTGAGGTCTCTGGTTTTTCTGATAACTTTAATTCTCATCCATAGAAATTATTTAAAAAAATTCAGAATAACCCCTCCCCCACCTACCTTTCTGCTGAGTAAGCACATTATCCATGTTGTCCTCAGGGGCTTCTTGTCTTTTTTTTTGTTTTTTTGTTTTGTTTTGTTTTTTTTGTTTTGCACTGTCTTGAGAACAATTTGAAATAATCTTAATATAAGGAAAATCACATTTTCCCCTAAACTATTATTTATTAATGAACCATGAATATTTTATCAGTATATTTATTTAAAAATTTGTCCTGAAACAGCTTTGAAGAAGTTTCTTTTGAGTATGAGTATGCTCATTTAATCAATGTCTCAATAATGAAACTTAAGTTATTCCTAATATTTTGTTATAGGTAACATGAATGACCATTTTTTTTTTACAATTGATCCATTTCTTTTTCTCATTTCTTTTTGTATTATTTCCTTTCATTGAAAACACATCCTTTTATCACATAGTATGTCCTGGTCAGTTTCCCCTCCACTCCTCCCAGCTTCTCCCACCTCTCCTCCCCTCTGCATCCACTCCCTTTCTGCCTTTCATTAGAAAAGAACAGGCTTCTTAGGGATAAAAATAAAACATAGCAAAATAAAATAACTATCACATAGAAATCGGCCAAGACAAGTAAACTGAAAGAAAAGAGCCCAAGAGGAGGCAGAAAAAGCAGAGATCCACTCATTTGCACACTCAGGAATCCCCTAAGATCACTAATACAGATGCCATAATTTATACACAGAGGACCTGGTGCAGCCTCTGTGCACACTGGTGTAGTCTCTGTCAGTTCCTACGATTGTTTGATCTGCTTCTTACTATTGTACTTTAAAGACAATTTTAGCTTAGTGTTATTAAACTTGCTTCCAGGCAGGTTTACAAGTTTTATTCCCATATATAAAGTGTAAGAATGTGTTGGGATGTTGTGAGCTGAGAAAAAACAAACAAACAAACAAACAAACAAACAAACCATCCCCAAACCTCAACCAGCCAACCAGCCAACCAGCCAACCAGCCAACCAGCCAACCAGCCAACCAGCCAACCAGCCAACCAGCCAACCAGCCAACTAGCCAACCAACCAACCAACCAACTTAACAACCAACCAAAACCCTGACCTTCATGTGCCCCAGGTTAGCCTCAAACTTACCATGTAGCTGAGGATGACCCTGAACTTCGGATCCTCTTGTCCTCCTTCCTCTCACTCCTGAATTCTGAGATTGCAGGCCGGTATCACCATGCAGTTTCATTTAGTACTGAGGGTTGAACCCAGCTAGGGCTTTCTGCATACCAGATAAGAACTTTACCCACTGAACTATATCTCTAGCCCCTCAAAGCTGTAACTTTAAATCAGAATTACCTTACTTTTAGTGTATAATAACTCATACTCAGACTCAGAAGCTTCAAAGAACCACTTTATTTGATCACTGCGTTGTAGAGTTGTAATTTGAGAAGGACTTTCCTGAGTCCTCAGGAAACAGACCTCCATGGGGTCTCTGATGTGGTCATAGTAAGAAACTGACTGGGGGTTGTAATCATCTAAAGTCTTCTTAAGGTTCAGTGTCCCCAAAGGCACTGTCCCAAGGCTGCATCTGGCACTTACTACTTCCTGGACACTCAGCTGGATCTGTGTTGAACTTGAAGTAGTTGAACTTGTGACATGGTAGCTGGATTTTCCCAGACTATTCTGCAAGATATGGGAGGAGCTTTGTGATGGTTTCTGGTTTCTAACTTAGCCTTGGAAGTCACACAGCAACACCTCTGCCATGCTGTGCTGGTAAAAACTGTTACGTCAGCCCAGATTCAAGGAGAGTGACCGTAGAATCCACTTTTCCACAGGAGAAAGACCACAATTCAATACCATTTAAGAACTGCTGCAGAAAGTATAAAGGGCCCATAGTTGTGTAGGTTACAAAGAGGATCAGCAAGATACAGGCGATAGGAACTAGGAAATGGAATAACATGGAGAGCCTCTGACTGGGTAGGGGAGAGGGAGGTCAATACAACAGAAGGAGGAAGGCGGGACCACACACCGAAGTTGTTTGGTAAAACTTAGAAATTATATTAATCTATATTTACCTAAAATTATATACAATACATGTAAGTATATAAACACACACATACATATACAACTATATCTTAAAGGAAGATAATCCATTTGAGCTGACAAAGCTCCCTACAAAAACCACAGACTAACAAAAACCTCAGTACTAGGCACGAGAAATCTTTCAAATAGTTTGTCAAAGTAGTCCAAGTGATTCCCAAAACCATATAGATTATCCATGTAGCCCTTGGTTGTCTCTTGGGGACTGAGGATGAGCCGTTATTGCTGAAGACACTGTCCATGTGAGACATAGGGCTCGGATGGTCTGCGCAGGATCTGACCTGGAATCCTCTTTCCTGCTGTCTCACTTCTGTAGTTCCCCCAAGTACTACATAAGATACCAAAAGAAGAAAGTGATTTTTTTTAATTGCCTTTTTAGGCAACCCACGGCAACACATGTGAACCACAATTACCAGCATAGCAAGATACATATACTGTTACACTAACTGTCACTCACATGTTTGGGAACCAATAGCTGTCTACTTGGACCTAATGCACACCCAGCAGGAAGGAAATCATGCCTGGTCCTGGAAACCTGGACCCAGGGCTTCCTAGGAGGGCTAGTGAAGCCATGGATCTCAGAAAAGAGTATACAACCATCACCTTTGTAGGCCAGGATAATTCCTTATTGCATTCTAAATCTTACCCTTAAACAACAGGTAAGTGTGGCTGCCATCCGCCATCAAAAATGCTTCTCTTTACAACAAATGGAGACTATTATGAAAAACCACAACTGGACACAATGCAGAGATTAACAGATTTTGGAGAGCCCAGCCACCATGGATAAATGTACACCACAGATCCTACATCTACGGTTTGGGGAACATTGAGGAACAACGGGCAGAAAGGTTGTAGGAGTCAACATACCAGGCAGTCTGATATGAAACAGTATCTTGTGGAAATGGCTCCATTACCAAGACCGTGAAATTGGCAAGTTGACTCGACATGTTGATAAGAAAGAGGGAAGATTTCACTGAGTTTCACCCCTAGACAAAGAATTTCAGCTAGCTAATGTGTGCTGGGAATAGAAGTATTATCTTCCATAGATGATCCCATTTATTGGGTGTTTAATGCAGAATGTAGGCCTTAAAACTACATACACAGAAACAAAAATAGACTCAATAAGTCATGTGTGTGTGTGTGTGTACACACACATATATATGTATACGTATGCAACAATAATAAAAAGAGGTTTATTGGCTCGAGTGTTGGGGGAACATAGAAGGAGCTCAAGGGAGGATAGCTAGAGGGTCTAGAGAGAAAAAAGGGAGGAAGAATGGGTTATAACTGTATTTCAAGTAAAATATATGTGGTGGCTTGAATAAGAATGGGCCCCATAGCTCATATATTTTAATACTTGGTTATCAGGAAGTGGCGCTACTCAGAAGGATTAGGAGGTGTGGCCTTGTTAAAGGGAGTCACTGAGGGTGGGCTTTGAGATTTCAAAAGCCCAAGCCAGGCTCAGTGGCTCTCTCTTTTCCTGCTGCCTGCAGATTTGGATGTAAAACTCTCAGCTACTTCTCCAGCACCATGGCTGCCTGCATGCCACCGTGCTCCCACTATGACACTAATAGGTAAGCAAGGCTCAAATAAATGCTTTTCAGCATAAGAGTTGTTGTGATCATGGTGTCTCTTCGCAGCAATAGGACAGGGATAAAGACAACATATTTATTATTTTTAATTATAAAAGTTGCCATAGAATATATTTTACATATGAATACTGGCTTTATAATGCCAGTGGTAAGTTCACCACCAAGTTCCCAGTGATTGAAGAATTATTTAAGGAGGTGTCCAGGATGCTTAATTTTTTCTGTCACCTAGACTGGATTTGGAATTATCTAGGGGATATACTCCTGGAAGTGTCTGTGAGGGCGTTTCCAGAGAGGAAACTGAGGAAGGAAGACCCACCTTGAGAATGGGTGGCAGCATGCCGTGGACGGGAGCTGCTGGCTAAAAGAAAACGAAATGAGAAAGTAAACTGAGTAACAGCATCCATCTCTCTGTGCTTTGTAACCTAGATACGCTCAGTCTTCCCCACAATGCTTTCAAACCCTTACTTTGTAAGTTGCCCTTTTCAGATAGTTTGGCCATAGGAACAGAAAAGGTAACTAATACAATGTCTAAAGACCATAGTGGACACACAGGATAGCTGTTACTGGCCTTCTGTGGGGTTGACAAATACAGATACCTGTAGACAAGGGCTTGAGGCTCTGCGGCTGAGCTCCATCACAGATCTGGAATGCTCTGGCTGATGACTTCCAGGCCTCTCTGACATGAGGAAGGGATTCGAAACACAGCCAGGTACCTGGGATTGGTTTATGATGCCTCCCAGGAGACTCATCTGAAGGCTCAGCAGAAAGCCGGCATTTGTGGCCATCCAGGCAGTGGTTAATATATTACCAGCGTCTCTACACAGCACAGGAGCTCCAAGCCACAAGGATGAGGATGGAGGAGTAAAAGGTGAGTCACGTGATTCTGACGGCTGAAGTTTAGTTAATACATTTTCGGTTTCGGAACTTGAATGTCCACAAATGATTTAATCAACCTTGGGCACTGTCGTARGAAAAGGAGGACTCCTGGAGAGCCCTGCGGTTCCATGTTTTCACCATGACTTGGGCTGGCCTGAGGCAGCCGTGCACCTTGGGTAGCACCCTCGATAAAAGCCAAATCTAGTTTTGTTCTCACTTGAAATGATGGCCCAGCTACTCCTTCGGATGGTGTCTCTGAGATGTGTAATTTTGAGTTTCTTATATGCACACTCTTACCATTTGCATTACGTTTTCTTCCAGAGTTACTAGCTTTGGGGTAAGAAGACGTATTCTCTCAACTGAACCCCTGTCCCTGCACTCTAGCTCCTACCTTGATTTTTTTTTTCGTTTTTTAGCAAGTTTGGAAGGGAGTTTGGCATGTCAGCCTTGAAATAATTCTCCAATAATTATGCTTCTTCTCTTCCCCGAAGTGCCTTGATTCAAAAGGTGTCTCACCTCACATCTGGAGCCTCCCTGGATCCTTGCAAAAAGCAGGGCAGGCATTATAATCTGTTTCACAGGAGAGGAAATTGAAGCATGGAGAGGTGACACCATTAGCTTGTAAATCTCAGAGCTGTATTGGAACCAGGAATTTCTGACACCGCTCGAAGTCATTCAGCCAGCTCCTCTCTCTGAAGACCTCATGGGTACTCCATCACTGTGCCATCCCCAGGGCTGCCGGTGGTTAGGCAGACTGGCAGATGTTTTGTAGGACTGTGTTGATAGTTCAGTGGGCCAGAGCATCTGGGACAGGGACACTCTGGAGCTTAGACAGAACCTCCTGCTGTGTACAGGGACACCGCACTCTGATTAGCTTGCAAGTTTTGGCTGAATTTGGGTTGTGAAAGTGACACCTCCTCTGGTGGGAATACTGGGGCCGTTAAGGATGCATGGAGCAGGTCTCTAAATGCAACAGTTATGCTCCATTCCTCCAGAATGTAGGTTGGTGTGAAAGAAAACAACCAATACCAACAGAACAAAGCTTTATTGCCCACTTTTAAGCTCTGCTTGAGGAGGAAGTCTGGGTTACTGATTTGCTTGGAAGTCAGCCTGGGAAGGATTCAGCACCCTTTGACAGAACGTACAAGGCTCTATCGGAGGAAGACCTCATCATGTCTAGCCAGCAGGAGTTGTGAGTACTGGTGAGGATCTTCCTTAATTCTGTGAAGACACTACAACCTTGCCAGCACGGTAGAGACAGGTAAAAGCAAAAACTGAGAGGTTTAAAAGTTCAGAAGAGACCCCAGAGATGCTCTGGGCAATTTCCATGCTTCCTGCATAAAAATCCATCCTCGGAAATTTGTTAGATTCTCTCACCATGGACGTTCTGACAAGAAGAGAGTGGAACTCAGCCCATATGCTGCTTATCTAGGCAACTTGCAACTTCCTGGACCTCCAAGGGCTTGGGATGGGGGAGCTAGTTCCTCTTCATTCATTCATGCCCTCTCCACCTCAGGAGACCCGGCATCAAAGCAGAGCCAGGCATCTTCTCACTCCTAATATGGCACGTTTTCCATGTGGAATCCTTTTAGCTCCACCCCACTGGCCTTCCTTGGGTGGGGCGATGCATCATGGGTAAACAAGGATGTCTACAATTGGCATGGTCAACTCTGGTCACCGGGAGCAGTGACTTTGCTGGGCTACTTTTCCAAGTAGCTTAAATGACATTTGTATGGTCTTTATACTCTCGCTAGACTGTAATGCAGTTAGCCACGATTAGCCACTCGCACAGGACTCCCAACTTTGTTTTTCTCATGCACTGGAATTGCCAAGCAGATCTTTTGGAAGAGAAGGAGGCAGGGGGCTGGAGATGGTTATCAAGGAACATTTTGAGGAAAAGAAAACTTAACTGGAAGTGTTATGAGCCACGAATGAATACTTTAAAAGTACCAAGAACCTGAGGAAAAGGAGGGAGAACAGGCAAAGAACAGGAGAAAGGCACAACAGCACCTAAAGCSTTCACCAAGTTYCTCAGAACTCACTGGGCTTCCTCTCAGCCCATCTTTGGCTAAGCCCACGGGCTTCTCACTAGGCAGCACTGCCATTACGGCTCCTTTTTGTTTTGTTTTTTTTTTTTTTTTTTTTTTTGGATTGGTGGTTGGAGAATCTGGTTCTCCTTTGGTCTGGGAGTCTATTATTCTTCAGAAGGTGGGTCAAGTTAAATCTCTTAAGTCTGTATGGCCTGCTCCAGTTAGCAAGGGCCCAGCTGCCCTGATTTATTCTCCGTCTAGACTGTTGTTCTGTTTTTCATAGTGGACCCTGAAAAGGTGCCATAAACTTCTGTTGGTGGTTTGCCGGTGTGATGTGAGGCTCCAGGCTTTTTTTTCCAGACTCCTGAACTGATAGATGTTGGGACAAGGCAGAGATCTCTTTACTTCAATATTTCTGAGACAGGCTTATAACCTAGGAGTGAGGGAGTAAAAGGAAGTGGGAAATGTAAGTGTACTTTGAAAATTACATGTGGATAAGAATTATTTGTTATAACTCGAGAGAGAGAGAGAGAGAGAGAGAGAGAGAGAGAGAGAGAGAGAGAGAGAGAGAGAGAAAGAGAGAGAGAGCGCCTATCCTGTTCACTCATCCCCCTGCCCCATCTCTCGACACCTTTGATGGAGGCCAACAATAATAATTTACATTTACTGAGAACACACTGCCAAGAAACTCAAAAACATATTATAAATGTCATATGCTGTGACAGGCACTGTTATCCTGTGAGAGATATCACAACAAATCATCCAATAATTAATTTACAAATACCAGAAAACCGGAGGGTACTGGCAAAAACCAGTGTGGCTGTGCAGGGAACCAATCACATCAGATCAATTTAATTTCCTCCAATGTCAGAATGACAGGTCTGGAAGATAAGGTAACAGCAATAGACGTAAAATATTCTGACTTCGGTAAGCCCTTTAGCTCTGTTCCATATGATGGCCTCATAAACATGCTATGAAAACATGGCATAGCCCCTGCTATTGTTATTTAGTCTTTGATTTATCACCATTCTCTTTCCCTAAAGAGTTCGAGTGGAGTGCTCTGCACTAAAATATCTGCCGCTGGGGAGAGCATTGGAAGGGCCCAGCTCAGAACCAGACCTGGAATTAGTCTTGTTCAAGTAACACAATTACAGAGATAACTCACAATGACACAATCCTTTAATATTTACAAAGTATCGGGTCTCAGACTGAAGTCTCTGGATTCTAAACTCGGGTCATCTCCTGCTCTTCCCTACATCCCTCGGAAGGAGCTGTTCGTTCATCTGCTCCAGGAGGACTATGTTTTCTTTTCCTTTCCTGTTTTCCAGTATTGTAATTAGGTCTTAGAACAGTAATGTTTATGATGGTGGTGGGGGAGACAGTTTGCTTAGGACAATTCCAGCCTGCGATATTCTTTCTATGACAGCACCGGCCCTCTACTCCAAAGTAGAGTAGTTGCTGGCATCTGTAAGGGCAGATGTGATGTTGGGAGGGAGTTTGGTTCAGGCAAGGGCAGAGTGGCAGCACAGACAATGCTTTTCCATTTTTTCAAGTTGGTGTAAAGATGGGGGATTCCATGGCTTCTTAAAGGGTCCCTGGTGGTAAGATGGGTCCTTCAGGTTACTCGATATGACTAATATGGAAGAGACTTGATATGCCAGGGTGGGAGAAACTGAAGGGGGGTCCCATCCCCTCGGAGGGGAAGGAGAGGGGAGATCGGGAAGGGAATCTGGGAGAGAGGAGGGGAAGCAGCATTTGGGATATAAAAACCAGAAGATAGGTCCTTCAGAGCTACTGGTTGATGGGTATGTTTTGGTCATGGCAATACTGCCTGAGTTGGTGACAGGGATGTATGAGGTAACAGAGGACTGGCTGTGTGTCCTGTGTCCGGAAACACAAAAAGGCAGAGCATCTTCCTTCCCCACTGCAGAGAAGGGGCTGGCGTGGATTTGACAGCTCATTCACTAAAGTCCAAAAGAAAAAAAAAAAAAAAAAAAAAAAAAAAAATCCATCTTTCTTTTCTGGTGCCTTCAGGCTTGAGAGACGCTCAGCGGGCCAGGCTGTCTGAGGGCTGAGGAAACATATAATCAGGAGCAAACAAAGGGAAACTCATCACCACTTAAGGGAGTTTAGTAAACAAGGAAAACAGGTGGCTATTATTGAGGTAGAACGAATGATGAGGCAGAGGAGAGCTTCAGTCAGATAGGAGAAAGGACTCTCAAGGCAAACAGCAGAGCGACATTGATTTTTCTTAAACAATAGAAAGCCATTTCCTAGTTTTAAACAATTGAAAGACAGCCTATAAAGGGAGCTGTCGCTGCAGGAGGCCAAGTCTGCGTTCTGGATGATCATTTGGGAGAAAGAGAACACAAGCACAAGCAAAAGCTCCAAAAAGAGGGTTGTGGGGATCAGGAGCAAAACCCTCTACCTCCAAAATGTCACCTAGAACTCTGCTGTAGAAAAACAGGGGGCTCTGTAAGGGTGTGATGGAGAAATGAAAATGAATGACATAATGGAAGAAATGTCCTCTGAAAAGAGAAAAGAGAGATTTGAGACAGGTAGGGCCTTCATTAGGGAAGGGCTTGCTGAGAGTCCCAGCAATGCTGCCACAGACATAGCCTGGGTATGGTGCAGTGACTCCAAAGTCAAAAAGAAAAACTGGCAGGATGTTGGTAGGAATAGTATATCATTTATACAGGAAAGACTGTTTATTTGCAAAAGTGGAGGCCATATGTCTACGGAAAAGAATTTGCCAGATCATGATCTAAGAACCTTATATCCAGCCAGGGTCACCTCTCAGCCCGTATCTGTCACCCAGGCACTGGTGAGCACCTCACCCACGTTCCACACACAAAGTCAAACACTGGAGGGGACCCTTAGGGTGACTGCAGCCATCCCATCCTCCCAGCAGCGTAGGAARTTTTCCCTTTATGAATGTGTGTGCGTGTCCCYGGTGTGGGAGGCAGAGAGGATAAGAGCAGGAAATGGGGGAGTGTCAGAGGAGCGGTTAAAACCATTAGCTAGGCTCCAGAAGGTTTGATGCTTATTTGCATTTAGACATATTTACTGAAAACTGAGTTGGTCCTAATAAATATAATCTCTTGTATATGTGAGATGGCCCCAGGAAAATACAATTGGATTGTAATAGGATTTCCTAGTGGGAGAAATAGACTGTGGTGTAGCAGTCCTTCCCTGAGAAGGTTGCATTGGGGGTTACCAGGTTTAGTCAATTAAATATGGGATGCCCATTTAAATTAGAATTTCAAATAAATAATTAAAAAATAAGTATGTTCTAATTATTATGTGGGTTCCCCTTTCCCCCCAACAACATTGTTTTTCTACCTCATACTGCAACCACGCAAGCCTGCATTTTCTTTTCTTATTTTCTTTCATTTGATTCTTATACTCAGTGTGGGAATTAAAAATATGCACACACAAGTAAGTCAATGAGTATTGTAAAGAAAACTTTGAAAAGCCGGGCCTGTAACCCCTTGCTCACAAGCACATGGGTTCCTGGTTCCCAGGATAGCAGAGAAGCAGGCCACATCTTTTCACTTGATGACTCTTCCTTCAAAAGGAAAAGCATTCACATTATAGATTTATAGTAGTTCAGTTGAAAGATGGCAGGCTTAYGGGTTAAAAACCAAGGTGATTGGAATGCCGAAGACTAATTCAAAACTGAAATGGAAGACAGTTTCTTCTCTAGAATATCTTAGGGTTTTTCAGAGAAGGAATATACTTGGGACACATCTCAGTCAGATGAGATGCAGTTGCATCTATCTATCATCTATCTATCTATCTATCTATCTATCTATCTATCTATCTATCTATCTATCTATCTATCTATCTAAAAGCCCAGCTAGAATCAACTTAATCAACTTAATCTTTCCTAAAGTTTTACCTCTATTTGTGGCCCCCCTGCCTCCTGCCTACCGTGCAACTGTGGGAAACTTGCTTTTTTCTACAAGGAACTTGCTTTCTTCTTCAAGGGAGGTCAGCAAAAGGCTCAGAACCCCTATAGCCATGTTGAGGTGCTCATGAACAGGGACCAGCATTGGGGGAGGGATGCCTGTGGTGGGGTGAGACAAGAGAGTGTGGGAAAGGTTCTGAATGATACTTGGGTGGTCCCTGATAATAGGCTGATGTGGACCCCCCCCCCCGTCACCTATGACATCATCAAAATCAATCTGCCCACCTTCTAGGTCATGACTCTCAGAGCTGTCAACTGTGCTTGTCACCTGGTTAGCACCTGGGGAAAGTAACTTGTGCCATTCTCTTGGAGCAGGCCATTGAGGCCTGCATTTTCCAGGGAGTTTTAGGGATGTTCTTTACAGATTGATGCTTATGTTTCAATGGGTGGTTAAAAAGAATCTTGAAGAGTGGCTTCTAAGTGTCTGTCTAGGTTTGAGACAGATTTGAACTATCCTTTGCTTTTGTAGCATAAATTCTGATTATAAAGTATGTGTGTGTGTGCCTCTATGCTAATATAGAGTTAAGTTTCATTGAGCATTTACCAGGTGTCAGCAACTATGTTAAGCATGTTAACTTATTTATTCTCTGAAATAATGACTGCTGTTTTTTTTTTAAAGAGATGGTTACATTAAGATGCAAGAGAGTTTACACAATTGGTCTAACCTTGTACAGTTTGCAAGTGGCAGAGCAGAATTCTAACCCAGATATGCCTGACCCTGTGAGTGCCTTTTAATTTCTCTCTATGCCTTCCTACTTCATAATCTAATGCATTGAACAAAACCAAACCAAAGCACAGTGTTAATAAGTTACTCAGGTGTGGGAGGCTGCTGGGAGTAGCCAGTGTGGGCCCGATGGACCGAGGAAGACTTTTTTAGAAGAGACGCTGTGGAGCTTGGCTTCTGACTGATAATTTGGATTTGAGTTGACAAAAGAAATGAGCAATGACTACATTACCTCTGGCTTCTGGGGGAGGGGCTTATAAGATGTACACAAGGGTGGGGCAGGTTTCTAAGTGGCACCCCATCAAATCAGAAATACATAAAGAAGAATTATTTGGTCCAACAGGGGAGAGTATTTGTGCCCAATGTGGTACACAGAATGACCAAGAGAGGATTTATTATAAGGAGGAGGAAGAGGAGGAAGAGGAGGAGGAAGAGGAAGAAGAGGAGGAGGAAGAGGAAGAAGAGGAGGAAAAGAAAGAGGAGGAAGAGGAAGAAGAGGAGGAAGAGGAAGATAATCATGTCACCATAGGAGAGGAGAGATGATGAGATAGTGAGATACTACCATTAGGAAGTGGCAGACATACAGCATGTCCTAGATTTTAGTCATTTTAAAGGCAATGAGGATCTGTGAGAGGGTCTTGAGATGGAGTTGAGGGTGGGTGGGTTCCAGTGATGTTTAGAAAGTAGCTGGAAAGGATTTGAAGATGGAACTATATGTGTGGGGAGCCTGGTGGGAATGCACCTCTTAGAATTCCCTGGGAATGCCCCCAAAAGAGAAGAACTCACAAGATTGTAGGGTATGAGGGAGTGTTGTTGGCTACGATTCTGGGGAGGTTGCTGCCCTCAAGACAGGTGGAGGGATGGGGAGGTACAGACAGATGGCTCTGGAAAGAAAAGATGCTGCACACATGCCTGGGCAGGGCACAGTYAGGAATGACAAGGTGGCTCTGGGTGCCAAGCCACCAGCATCCCGTGTACAGATCTTGGAAAGGAGGTTTTCTGTCTCCCAGTTGATGCACAGCTTATGCAGAAACACGCCATGGTAAAAAACAACGGGATCATGTCCCTCGAATACCTTTGAGGATAGCATGTTGGCCTTAACACCTTTTACTGCCCACCCCTAGCCTCCCCCGGATGCTGGCTTTACATATAACCCTGACTTCCTTCCAGATCTCCCACCACCATCAGCTAGTCACTGGTCCCTACACTGTGAGCAAACCAAGCCATCACCATACAAGGTGGCTGAAATAAAATGTGTAATTGTGCTCAGAGACACCTTAATTGTTTATTAATTACTCCATAAATCATAGTGACAMCTGTGCGCGTGCTCTTGTTCATTCCCTCTCATGGGGTGGGGGATGGAAGCACATCCTGCCTTTTGGAGAACGGCCTGGCTGAAGAACAACTGGGCCCTTAGCCGTGGCAGCTAATCGGCACTGGAACGAGAAGGCTCTTGGCGTGTTTTACAAGTTGCCAGTCTCAGCCGCAACGCCACTCACATCTGGCCAAGAGAAAAAGTACAATGTGGTGTATTTATGAGGCCTTGAGAGGGTAGAGGGTATGTGTGGAGATGCTCAACTCCCTTTATACCATTTCATCCTCCTAGAAAAGTGGTTCTCATCCTTCCTAATGCTGCACCCCTTTAATACAATTCCTCATGTTGTAGTAGCAGACCCCAATCATAAAATTACTCTGGTCCTACTTTATAACTATAATTTTGCTACTGTTATGAACTCTAATGTAAAGCTTTCCAATAGTCCACAGGGGTCTCAAACCACAGGTTGAGTACCACTGTCCTAGAGGCTGGTG
>BDUI01006221.1:45478-55967 GCA_002335545.1 Apodemus speciosus
TGAAGGACTCAGGACTTTTACAGTCCTCTTTGATTTTCATACAGCATTATGGGACAAGCAGTTAGGGACTATTGTTCTAGTTTGGTAATGGGACCCAAACCAGAGGGACAAAGAATGACAGTTAGGACGTCATACTAGTGATAGGCTTCTGGCTTGCACATTATCTTCCAACAGCACATTGTATGCTAGGGGGCCTCTGCTGTATCTATCTTCTATATTCTTTTATGTTTGGGTATTTAATGTTGATATAATGTGTATAAACATGGATATTTATGGATAACCATATATGCATTAAAACTTACCTTAAATGACAGTCTAGCAAAGTTCAGTGTTTTCCCATTCGATCTTGCCAAATTCAACCTTTGCAATCATCTAACAAAGTCGCCCCATTTCTCCCTCTTCCTGTTTTGGCACCGTCATTTCTGTGTCTACTTTCTTTGTCTTTGAATCTGATCATCCCAGAGACGTCATGTAAGTGGCAAAACTTAATTTCTGTCTCGTTGAGACTGGAACACTTTCCTTGGCCACGGGCCTTGAAAGTACAGCATAGCAGCAGGATATGCCAGAGTCCCTTTCAAGGATTGACTAGCAAAGTTACAATGAATGGATGACCCTGTTTGCTCCCAATCCACTCATTTATACATGCTCATTTTATACCAAGTTCTATGTGAACCATACCACTCTCAACATGGTATGTGCATATTTGAGACTCTGCTTTCAGATATTGCTGGCTATATATCCAAATGCAGGATAGCTAAATCCCATGGTAATTTAATGTTTAAACCTTTGAAGTTTCCATGCAATGGATTGCATTTCCCATCCCTAGTGTAGACATAACTCTATGATGGGACCTTCCCTGCTTGAACAAAAAGTAAGTGTACAAGAAATAAAACTGAAAGAAACACAGATTGAAACACCACTGACAGGGGGAGGTTACATACAGAGGAGAGAACCTAAAATTCAGAGACAATAGAAAGAAATTAAGAGGAAAAAAATAAAGAGATATTGAAGAAGAGAAAGTAAAGGAAACTACATAATAAGGATGCAGAAGGGGCTCCATCTGAAGGAAGGAAGAGAAACAGCAAGATAGGGAGATGTGTGGATGGTGGGCATGCGTGATGAACAGTGGGAGAGAGAATAAACAAATCTTGGTCTGATGGCACACCAATATGAGAATGCCGCAATAAATCCCAATGTTCTCTATGCCAACTTACAATTGTAATTTTAAAAGAGAGCGAAAATGCATTTAGTTTCCTTTTTATAAATTTGGGCCTGATATCATTAGGACTTCACCGAAACCCCTACGTTGGATTTCCCACTTAAGTTAGACCCTGGATTCTTGAAGGCAAGACTCCTGCATTGTGGCCTGTGCGCAGTTCTAGCCTTGCCATGCCACCATGTTCAGCAGCTGCGTGACACTCTGGGGGCTGGCTGAGTGGTGGACAACAGTGCCCTGGGAAAGGCACCTCTACCCTGAGCAGACAATCCATCTGCTGCCTCGCATGGACATTCAGGCAACTCTTTGGCTGACTGATAGCCAATGCCTCGATCTCTGGAAAAGCTTGGCATGTGGTCTCAGAAATTTGTTCTCACCTTGGCCCACTGTCCTCTCACACACATCGGGTTTTGTTTGTCCACTTCTTGACTCTTGTGTCACTTCTGCTGGCTTTTCCATGGTGCAGCTGCTGTGGATACTCAGCCCTGCTCTGTCAGTTACTCCTCACCCACACTCCTGCAAGTAACCCCCCAATACATATATTGGATGGTCTTTGTATAATGGTTAATTTAATCTATCATGGGTTCTCTATCTGAGGTAAAGTAAGTGTGTGTGTGTGTGTGTGTGTGTGTGTGTGTGTGTGTATGTATGTATGTCTTCAGAAAAAGTCTTACACAATCAGAAATCAATAAGTCTGGTGCCTTAATAAGAAGAAAAATAAGTCTGACCATAAAGAACAAAAACTGGGTAAGACACACATGAGACAGAGACCTGATGAGCAAGGAGTCCAACTCATTCCTTAATCTTGGATTTCCATCCTCCAGGACTATAAGAAGTGCATCTCTGTTTTTAAGCCATGCAATGTGCAGACAATACCACAAAGAGCCAAGACCAAAGAACCTGTAGCCTAACTTTCTGTGGGTCACATGACTTGCACCTAAACCCTATGCCTAAAAATAAGGATCCCATAGCAAAAACAGCAAGCAGACCCTGCAGAGTATCTGGGGTTTCATATCCATGGAGAGTCATAGGCAAACCAGGGCTCTAAAAGACAAACAAATGGAAAGGAATAACAAACATGGATACATTCCCACATACGCAGGCAGCAGATGCCCTTCTCACAGCAGTAGCTGCACATCAGTGCACTATCACAGCTTCCTCAGCCAACAGAGCGGGGGTGACGGGACAATCACACTCCAGCAAGGGAAGGGGGTCTGGATATGGAGCCTACATCTTTCCAAAAATGACCCAAAATATGTTATAGACCTGAATGTAAAATGTAGAATCATCTAAGATATAACATGGGGGAAATATAGGTCGCCTCATACTTAGTCGTGAGGTTAACTGTGGTGTARCCCACAGCAAGAAATTTGACACTCAACTTTATCATCAAAGCATCTGTTTTGTTAGGGGGGAAAAACCCTCTAAAGTGAGTAATGACATGGTGTAGAGAAAGTTTCCATACAATACAGCACAGCACACATGAGGCATCCAGAACACACTACTCAATATCCCCCTACAGGTGATAAGACAAACAGACACTTCACCAAAGACAGGTCGAAAATGAGTGTGGAAGAAATGTAGTGGTTAACAATGACTGTCAGCTTAATGGAATCTAAAATCATCATAGAAACAACCTCCTGTGTCTGTTTGGGGCTTCTGAGAATGGGTTTAAAAAAGTAGGAAGGATCATATCAAATGTGGTCAGTGCCATCCCACGGCCTGAGGTCTCTGACTGACGGAATGGAAAGGGAGAAAGGCTGAGTAGGAGCCTTTCTCTGCTTCCTCACAGTGGATGCAGTGCAACCAGCTACACCAAGATCTTACAGTCATGGATTCCCCCCATGCTGTTCCATACCCTCCAACTGTGAGCCAAGAGAAACCCTTTCTTACTTTTCTGTGGCTGTAGTAGAAAGCCCAGACCCAAAGTAACATTGCCTTTGTGGAGGAAGGGTTTATTTAAGCTGATAGTTCCAGAGGAGGTAGAGTCCATCAAGATGAAAGAGCAGCAGAAGCACGTGGCCTGCCTGGCTGACAGGAAACAGAGTGATCACATTTCACCGGCACACAGGAAGTGGGGAAAGAACAGGACGTGAACCCTAATGGGTCCATCGCCAAGGCTCCATCCCCTAGAGGGTCCACAACCTTCCCAAACAGGGGCCACACATCAGTACTTCCTAAGAATGTTTTTGTCAAGTATTTTGACACGGCATCAAGAAAAGTAAACCATACAAATCTATTCAGCCGTGCTGTGCTCCTTAGGAGCTGTATTTGCTGTATTTCTCAAAAGATTTATAAATGTGCATAAAATCCTACAGTAGATTTGTAAGAACTTGGTTCACAGGAGACAAAACATGGAAACAGCTAAGGTGTCCTTCAGGACTGAATGAATGAGACCCCGTGGCACACATTCAGTAGGAGGAAGATAGATGGGGAAGATCCTAAAGTAACAATTCTAGTTAAGGAAACCAGTCTGAAAAAGCTACAAGCCACGTGAGTCCACGAACAAGACATTATGTGCAGATAATACCACATATGTGGAAAGGGCAAAGCTGTGGAGACAGGAGCACACGGGTGTTTCCAGGGAACACTGGATGGGCTGATGGGCAGAGGGCTCATAGGGTGGCACTCAACACACAGCTCTTAGGGTGGCACTCTACATATGACCACAGGAGCAGATGCATGGCACAGTGTGCCTGGGAAACACACAGGTGGGTGCAGCACACAGAGTCAACCCCAATACAAACTGTGAGATCTGGTTAGCAACGATGTACTCATCCTGTCTCGCCCGGCCGATATTCTTCTGAATCAACACAAGATGTTGACATAGGAAAAAAAAACCCAAGCGAAGAGATATACAAAAGCACTCTACTTTGCTTTTCGATTTTTTTCTGTTAGCCTGAGTCCACCTGAAAAATCTTCATTTTTTTAAAAGCACTTTTAAGAAGAAGAAAAAAAACAAGGCATAATTTGTTTTTCTTTTATTCAATACAGATTTGATAAAAATCAAGTGAGCCCAGAGCAGGTCAGATGGAAAGTCTCGAGCTGAACCGGTATCCCCGAGTCTGAGGAGTTACAGCTTGAAAGTGAGACAACTGGATTGGTATGAATCCTGTGAGCAGTGCCCATTAAAGAGAATCTATGGAGGGATTTCCCACTGGACACGGAGCAGGACCACCCTTGTGTGGTGCAACCCAAGAAAGTATGTTGGAAATAGATGGCTCGAAAAGCCTGGAAGAGAACACACCCTGCTGTCAAAGCTTCATCATCTCCTAAGACTAAAATAAGCCAAGTACCATGTTCAGCAAGGCCGATTAGGGTTCTCCTTCCTAGTACTCTAGTAGAAAGAGACCCTGTTCCATCTCTACCCCCTAGTACAACAGTCTGGACAAGGTCAGTCAAGGGAGGATGCCTTTCAAACCTTGATGCAGGCCACACTGCTGTCCTATGACAGTTTTCTTTACTATTGAACTGCTTGTTGGTCCAGAGAAAAGGAAGCCATGAATGAATGAATGAGGAGCAGATGATGTCCTTGTTGAATGTGTATACTGACATGACCATAGCCAGGTCAAGGACCACAACACCTCAGAGCCATGGAAATGGCAAAGCCTTCCTCTGGTACAAGAATGAGTGTTTCCAAGTGATTGACCAGGGTATTCCAGCCTGAGACTGCTCTCCTAACGGAGGCCTCCCACCGAGTCTAACACTTCCTCCTAGTGCTGTTCATATTAAATACACTGAGTTTCTAGGTTGCTTAGTAGGTGCCCTCCATCGGAGCAAGCACAACGCCCCAGATCCCAGGTTTTCAGTAGGCCTTTTCTTCACTCCTGGTTTGCTCCAGTCAGGTTTCCAAACCAAGCCTTGGGAGATGCGAATGGAGCTTCCTGTGCCTCAGTTCACACCTAGCAGTTTCATTTGCTGACAGGAGACACTGGCTCAGTGGCTTCTGTGACTGATTGCCTTATGAAGCACAGCTCTAGCATTCAGCTTCCATGGCAAGGCAGAGACCTGTAGATGCCCCAACACCTCATGCACCCTTTCAAGTGGCCAGTCCCTTACTAATCTTCAGAGTCAGCAGGAACTGTTTCTCAACACATTCAACAGGCCATGATGACCACACTCCCCAACCCACAGAATCCCTTCCTCTATACCCAGCCTACTCCAGAAGTGCTAGAAGACTGTGTAGTGTAGTTCCTGCCAGGCGTTATTATGCATTTATTTCTCCCTCTTACACATTTGCATGTCACTGCCTAGTATGGCCCCAGGTCCTGATGGCTTTGCATGCTGGGTGACAGCACTCATTTGTATTGCAAGAACAAACAACGGAAGAGCAATTCTTGGGAGGAAATTACATATATCTAGAAAATGAAGCTCAGAGTCTGTGGGCTCTGCTGAAGGATCTGGGAGGGGAGGGCCAGGATTGCATAGGGTTCTTGCCCAGATTAGATTCATAGTGATCAGCTGGTACATTGTAGGGCTGATAAACCACGCAGTCCATTAACATCTAATGCCGTCTTTGTGACACTGTAGAAGACTACTGTCTCTAGAGAACTAATTACGAGAAACTGTGACCACAAATCCGCAGGCACAAAACAACTGGATTCAGGATGGAAGAAAAGGAATCAGCCTGGGGCATGTTTATGAAAAGGGAGGCAGCCCAGCGCAGCCTGGTGTGCTTTCTCCAGCCCACTATGCTAGCTGGGGCTTACCCAGAACTGGTGCACAGAGGTGCAATCATTCATGCACGTATGTCTTCTTTAAGACGTAAGTTAATTGATTCGTGTACACTTCACTCTTCAAATGATTCTCAGAAAACACAGCACTCTGCATCTATCTAGTAAATATCTACTAAGGATTCCTTTTTCTCACATACCTGTTAAGTCAGCCAAATTGTTCCATATTTTCTTGGTTCAAAGTTACTCATTCTACAAATGGTCTGTAGCAAACATTCCACAATATATTGAGCCCTCACATAGATAAATACTTACAGCCCAGTCTCTGTCACAAAGCAATTCACAGGTTAGAGGCACAGCTACTATCAAATTAGTGATGTATATTATAAAAATGCTTTGTGTGATAGTCTGTATATGCTCGGCCCAGGGAGTGGCACTATTAGAAAGTGTGGCCTTGTTGGAGTAGGTGTGTCACTATGGGCATGGGCGTAATAAGACCCTCACCCTAGCTACCCAGAAGTCAGTATTCTGCTAGCAGCCTTCAGGTGAAAATGTAGAACTCTCAGCTCCTCCTGCACCATGCCTGCCGGGATGCTGCCATGTTTCACCTTGATGATAATGGACTGAACCTCTGAACCTGTAAGCCAGCGGCAATTAAATGTTGTTCTTTATAAGACTTGCCTTGGTCATGGTGTCTGTTCACAGCAGTATAAACCCTAACTAAGACACTTTGTATTTATGTATGAAATTCTCAAAGATTTCTTTCAATAAACATGAACCAGGGTATGAAAACACATGGCTTTGCAGAAGTAGAAAACTGTGGAGATGCTCATTCTGGGATGCCTTGGAAGCTGTGGGTTTGCCCAAAGGGTCTGAAGCCTCAAGTAGCTATAGTTGAGGGGGAACTTGTAGACGTACCAGAATGTAAATAACTTTCTTTTCTCACAAAGAGCAGAAGGCACTAGCTGGCTAACTGTAGGAGACTGCAGGCTGGGGATTCTGTCATAAGCCCCACTGGAGCAGCCCAAATGTTGGTGACTTGCAGGTGAGTTTATAGTTGTTATAACTTCAGAAGTGAGAGAGAATGTGGAAACTGAAGAGTAGCCCAAAGTCAGGCAGAGATGCCACTGGGGAAAGGGCAAAAAAAAAAAAAATCAGATGTCAACAAAGTTACTAAGTCTCTTATCAGTGACTGGGTGATTGACAGGGCCATAGAACAGAGAAGAAAAGAGGTGGTTGGAAGGGGGATGAGGTTGGATCCAGTTTGGAACCTGTCACTTCCAACATTGGGAAACATTGGTTCAAACTTTCTTCAGTTTTCGCCAATGAAAGCATTTTGTATTTGCCAAAATGGAGCCTATGGAATCTAAGGATAGGAGATCTCATCTGATTTCAGTCCTGGGTCAGAACTCTGTTTCAGCATGTAGCTATCACAGCATCTAACATTCTAACTTGAGATGGTTCCATCAGTTTCCTCTTCAGTTACCCAGGTCCTATTAGCTATGTGTTCAAAGACATGTCTTCAGCTCCCACTTCCTGATTTCACACCCATACTCCCAGGCCTTGTGAATAGTCTGATGACTCTACACTGAAATCTGGGGGTCACCAAAACCCTTTCCTGTGCTCCCCATCTCTGGCCAGTAGAAGAAGTCTTGCTGTTTTTCCCCATAAACATACCTTAGACCATCTACCAATCTTCTCTCGATTCAAGCTGCCTCTCTGTTCTTACCTAACAGGACCAACCCACATTTCCTATCGCTAAATACCCATCTCAGCATCCTCTAAATAGGATTCATGCACACAGATGGATCCTGTCAGCTTCCATAGGACGGAAGCTTTATACGAGTCACCATGGGTTTTCATGGCTCTGGTATTAACACAACCCCTCAAGCTTCCATCCTCCAGTTCCATCCCCAACTCTCTGCTCCTCTCTGATGTCTGTAAGTTCACTATCACATGACTGCTCCAGCCTCATCTTTGAGATGCCAACAAAATGCAATATCGTCAGATATTAATGATTAATAATCCACCCTCCCCTGATTCACAGTCATTATTATAATTGTCCCTCAGGAGATTCAAACAGTTCTTAAAAGGGATTTTTTTTCCTGGAATAATATTTTAGTTTAAAAGAGTAAATGGAGGTGCATGAGAGGAAATGTCAATGTCTTACCAACATACTTGCTATCCAGAATAAGGTGTAGGAGCTGAGGAGGGATCAGACTGAGGGAGAAGGCGCTTTATCAGATGGCCAAGATGAGGCTGGGGCCCAGGCCATGCTCCAAGCTCAGCTATATTCGCTGTAAGAGTGCTTCCAAGGACACATGTGCCAGAACCAAATGGCACAGCCCCCTTTTCTGACATTCCCCCATGGTGTACATATTGGCTCCAACCAGAAGGACTGGCCCCCACCCCAAGGGTCTAAGGCTGAGTCTCTGCTCTGGCCTGAGAGTCTGGGAAATATGATTCCCAGATTCTAAGTGACAGTCCTCAGAGACGGGTCTTTGAAAGGTAGTTTGGATTAGATGGGTCATAGGATTAGGTCCACAATGGCGTTCCAGGCTTTCTAAGGAGGACAAGGGATACCGTGACAGTCCAGTCTCTGCCATTTCCTGATGTGGACATAAATCCCTACCTGCTAAATGCGCCATGCTCTTCGAATTCTCAAACTCTAAAACAGACACATTTGCTGTCGTTATAAATTACCAGTTTGAGACCAGTGAGATTGGCTCCTGCTACCACACCTAAGGACCTGAATTTGATTCCCTAGGATCCACAGGGTAAAAGGGGAGAACTGACCTCTACAAGCTGTCCTCTGACCTCTGCATTTTAGTTATTGTGTGTGCACACATGGGCATGCACACATGTAAACATACATACATATAAATATACATATATACACAGAGGCATACACACAAAATAACAGATAAACGTAATTTTAAAAAATCAAGTTACTCAGTCTTCAGAGCTGTCTTCCAACCACAGAAACCAGCCCTAGACACTTTCCCAATGTGTTCCTAGCAATGCTGAAGCACAGCACAGAGCTTGCATGGTACACAGCAGGTACCATCTGGAGACACCAGTTTCTGGGGTGAGAAACTCACCTCCAATCCAAACTTYCCTCCCCAATTCTGCCCTCCCCGTGCCAGTGTGCACTGTAGAATAGAATCCTGCCAACTAGTGCAGACAGCCACACTGTAGACACAGTCCCAAGCACTTCTGATTGACTGAGAGGGTCTTGAAGAGGCCAGCGTCTGCCTGGGTGACCCTGAAAGCCCTCCTCATGTAGAACCATGCCATGCAATGGAGATGCTTCTGTGGCTGGGATCACAGTTTGTGAGTTCACTATGGGCCCAAACCACAGCTTCTTAAACACACCAGCACAGAGTCAAAAAGAAACCTAGCAGTGAGGAAAAGAAAAAAGAAGAAAAACTTCCAAAACCATTAGAATTCTGATAAAACCCCATATAAAGTTGTTTTAGATGTATCTCATTTTATAGGAGAAATAGTATCTAGAAGTTGTTTGGAGTTTTGTTTGGTCACTGATGAGAGAGCTAGATGGCTTTCAGTGAAGAGAACCCAAGGTGACCATGTTCAGTGGCTAAGTGAGGATGCCAAGACACGGGGCTAGAACTCCAGCCTCCTCACAGACCCAGAGCAGATGGCAAACCAGGCATACACCACCCTGGAAAAACGCAACAGCCATCTCCCTGAGGTGGCAGACCATGGGAAATCTGCAAGGACAATTCATTTTGATAACAAGGCAAAACATACAATTAAAAGAACAGGCATAATTCTTTGGGATAACTGAAAAATAGACTGAGTTCAAGTTAATTCATGTAAACACAAAATGCTATAAAAGTAGGTCAAGTAGTGAAAGTGGGATTCAAGCAAGAAACTCTTTTTTTTTTTCTCCCTAAAATTGGCAATGCCTTCATCTAATCTTTATGACAAGTACCCAGGTTTTATATCTCACACCCTCTGGTAATGTGCTCTGGGAGTAGATGATTAGAACTCTGACTGTCTTAAGTAGATCTTATGCCTAAGTGGATCACACATATGTATATGTGTATTTTTCTGTGTATGTATATGATATATATATACATATGTAAACATGTATACTTTTTAACTTTAAAATTTCTTTAAGTGCTGGGAAGTTGTTACTTATAGAAATGTTTGACTTGACACATGCTAGTATGATAAACTCTGTAACAAGGTAAACAACTCCTCTGAGGGGCTGGAGAGATGTCTCAGTGGTTAATTGTTCTTGCTGCTCTTGCAGAAAATCTGAGTTAGGCTCTTAACATCTAGATCAGACACCTTACAACCCAACCACCTGTAACTACAGCTCCAAGGGAAGTAACTTTCTCTTCTTGCTCCAGAGGTACTTCCTCCCACACAGAGAAGTTTTAAAAATAAATTTGTTAAATATTTTAAAATAGGAATAGATCGAAGACCCAGAATTGAACCCACACATCTATGGCCAATTGATCTTCGACAAAGGAGCTGAAAACATCCAGTGGAAAAAAGACAGCCTTTTCAACAAATGGTGCTGGCTCAACTGGAGGTCAACATGCAGAAGAATGAGAATTGATCCATTCTT
>BDUI01006221.1:57307-77994 GCA_002335545.1 Apodemus speciosus
AAAAAAAAGACAAAAAAATAGGAATAGAATGCACCATTTGAAACTTCAAGGAAGGGCTCTCAAATCTCCACTTTACCTATTAGAGATTATCAAACAGCAGGTAATTTATCTCATATAAATTAAAATTTCACCTTTTCAGTATTCTATATCATCTGCTACTATCCCTGCTCAGGATTCTTCAGACCACACAGTCTTAGCTTCCCTACTATCAATGCTACTGTTTATGGAAATTGTTTTCCCTTCTGTTAATCCTGCTCAAAGTACAGCTATAAACTCACTTCTGTCTTATGACCCTCATAATCCCTGAATTAGCTCTTGTAGAGCTCTGTCTGATACTCCATTCTCTCCTATTCATCACCCAGGCTCCAAACTAGCCAGCAATCACTTCCTCATTGACTGAAGCTATCTGGGGCCGCTTGCTCAACTCAGATCTCTCTGAAGAAAACACCAAAGCGATGAATACGGAATAGAAACCTCGAACAAAATCCCCCCTCACCACTGCCTAGGAGGACTGAACAAGGCACTTCCAATGGCTTCTTCGGGGAATTTAAAGATGAAGATACAGTCATGGAGTCCAGGAGTTGGAGGAGATCCCCAGCCAAGGAATGGAGAGAGGGGGATGGAGCCCATATGTAGCTAACTCCTCTTTGTGCTTCAACCGCCAAGTGCTGGAATTGCGAGATATGTCACCACTACGCCTTGCTTGTAACAAATACTACTTCACAAGCAAGCCTGGCAAGAACTGTCATCATGGAACCTGCCTAAATCACGGTTGAAATTCTCTTTATCCTTGAAACTAGCCGAGCCAGTCCACCACTCACACTGCATTTCTTTATCCCCCTCACCCGGGATATGTATCACGCACAGCAGAGCTGCTTCCGCCTTCAACGAACCTAAAGGGCTATCATAGGAGTATAAGAAAAGTGAAGAAAGGGAAGAATGGGAGGGGAGGGGTGAAGACAGAAGGGGAAGAAAAAGAAGGAAGTAAAATGGGGTGCAAGGGGAAAAGGAGAGAAACTGGAAAGGAGAAGATGGGAAGACAGGAGGAAAAATGAAGGAAAGGAAAGGGGGAAGGGAAGAAGGTGAAGGTGGGAAGGGGAGAGAGGAGAATGAGAAGAGGAAGGGGRAAGAGAAGGGCTGGGGAGGGAAGAAGCACACAGGAATGAAAACATGGAAAAGGGAGGGAGAGGAATCCTGTCTGTGTGCACTACACACCTCCCCTGTTAGAACATAGTTTCAAGGATAAAGGGAATTTCTACCATGCTTTAGATGGGTTACATGATGACAGTGCCTTGCCCAGGCTTGCTTGTGAAGGAGTATTTGTTACTAGCAAGGTATTGTGATGACATATGTCTCAATTCCAGCACTTGGTGGTTGAAGGACAAGGATCACAACTTTCAGGCCAACCTAGAGCACATTATGATATCTTGTCTCAAAAGAATAGGGAGAAATAGAGAGAAGCAAGGAGGGAGGGGAGAAGGAAAGGAAAACATTAGCCCATGAGTGAATGGTATACCTTTTGTGGGTTCTTAATTCTGGCTTCTTAGTAGCTGGATGGCCTGCCCATACATAACTTCATCCTTCCTGAGGCCATGTCCTTCAGCCCCACGGTCTGCCACATTATAGTAATGCATGCATGTCATATTGCTTAGCTCTCTGTATAACAGAAGATCAACATGCTTTCTCTCAGTCTGCCTTCTCATAATTTTTCAGAAAGGAGCAAGATACAATATCTAGAATCTCCCCCAGAAAACTTGCACTCACGAATGCCTTTCTGGGAACTGGGAAGAACACCAGCTACATCTCTGTATGGTACTGTCTTTCTGTCTGCTCTCACCTGGAGAAATCATGTAAGCTGGCTATCATCATGGCACCTAGCCAGGCAATGTGAGTAGAGGGAAGAGCTCCACCCTCCTGAAGCATCATACCTGCAATGGTTACCATGACAACATGGCTTCCTAGCATCTCATCACCCTTGGTTTCTGTCAGTTGGTCAACACTCAGTGGGTAGATCTCTGAAGAAAAGGTCACACCTGCCCCATCCATGAAGACTCTTAAAAGGTAGGATGTCCCTTCCATGTGCAGATTATCAGAGCCTGTGGCCAACTCCAACACAATACTCATGTTGAGTACAGTTACTTCCCACCAATTGTGGTCATGCAGTTTCCAGACATGATCACCACAAAAGTAAGACAGATTTTTGTTCCCCTTGGCACATGCCTTCTTGCATGCTACAGGACCAGCAACATCCTGCTATGGAGAGAAGGGTACCAAGCTACCTCTTATGTGCTACAGTTGGAATAAAGTTCAACGTATCAAACCAGTGACATGGGGCAGAGGAACTAAGAGGTGGATTAGGCCGATTCAATCATCAATGATCGAATAACATCACACATAACATACTAAGCATATCAAGGGTATTAGCATATATCAACATTACAACATATGAAGTGTATAACACGTCTGACATCTTAGGAGCTCGTGTCAAAAGAGGATGGACAACTTCCTGGAGTCCAAACATTCATCTCAGCAGCTGAATAGGTCATCAGCAGACATGTTGGTTTGAGGTCTTAACTTTGAGGGCATTCCTCAGGTCCCACCTGTCAGGACCCAGCAGAAGGTTTTTCTTACCACCCTTTGCCAGCACAGCTCACCTGTCACCAAGGAACTTACTTACTCTTGTCCTTTTTCTATTTCAGTTTAGTAGGTCTCATTTATATCACTGGGTTACCAGCTCCAGATGTAAATATGTAACACAATGCACTTTATGGCACATTTAAAAGGAAACTAAGAGATGGGTGTTACACGTTTAAGTAACATGTTTTATTACTCATTAAATTGTTCATACACTGATACAATGTATTTTGATTGCTGTTGCTTCTCTGTTCTTTTCTGCTGGGAAAAGTTTCTCCTCCATGCCAAACCCACACTGGAGCTCTGTTTTCCTTTCTTTTGCTTCTTCATGGGAGACTTTTATGGCCATTATATTAGCTTCCAGCATAAAACAGCATCCATAGGTTTTTTTTTGTTTTTTTGGGGGGGGTTTTTTTTCGAGACAGGGTTTCTCTGTGTAGCCCTGGCTGTCCTGGAACTCACTCTGTAAACCAGGCTGGCCTCGAACTCAGAAATCTGCCTGCCTCTGCCTCCCAGAGTGCTGGGATTACAGGCGTGCGCCACCACCGCCCGGCTCCATAGGTTTTATTCTGTCTGAGGCTCACTCCACAAACAAACAACTCACCAAACATCTACATCAACGTATTGCTGTGTAAAGAGCAATTTGATTTTAAATCCTTCCCTATATCTCATTATGCATAATTTAGAAGCATGAATATTAAGCACTAACACTTCAACATCAACCAGCTAAGGACCCTCCATTACCAATGGGACAGCAAGGGAAGCCCAAGAGCACTGACCTCTGGTCCAGGGCATGATCTCTGACCTGAGTCTGAACAACAAAACGTCAGCATGATGAGTTCTGAGTCCTGGGTCTCTTTTGCTATAGTGTTAAGTCCCCAGTACTCAGATATAGAGTCTACACCTCAACACCCAGGTACTACAGGGTATGTTAACCTCAAAGACACAGAAGAATGACCATAGTATGAGCCTTACAGGCAAATGCTCTATGCATGTGCAACGTAGACAGTTGAAATGTAGCAGAGAGAGGAATGAGAGGAAGAGGGAGGGCAGCACAGCCAAAGCTAAGAATTAGAGGAGAGTGTAGGCTTAGATTTAAAAAAAAAAACTACTTTTAATAAGGGTTCTCAAATGCTTGAATCCCCCTTCAAGCCCACTGTCAAAGAAAGGGGAGAAAAGATGGCAAAGGATGTGGACCTGATTAGAAGTAGTTCCTTGGGGAGAATCTCTGTTTGTCAGGATACCAGAAGTCCAGTTCATCAGTGTCAGAATGCCAGACACAAATCAGCAGTGGTGGCATGATCCAGCAGAAACAGCCAGGCCTCTGCCGAACTGGCACAATTCCGTAGGAGTGACCAGAACCAGCCAGGATGCTTGGAGTTCTCTGCTGTGCTTGTTTCAACAAAGTGGAGATCAGAGAAGGTGCTAGACCAACAAAGTGAGTGTTGCAAGGCTGCCGGATGCAAGAGCCCTGTCACTGCTGAGTCCTATTTATACGCTCTCCAAATATCACATGGACTCCCAGGGGTCTTGCCTCAGCAAAACATAGCATGAGCCTGTATCACATGTAGAAACTTCCACTTTAGGAGAGAATGACAGAGAATCTGAACCAGTTAGACAAGGAGACGGTGGGACTCCAACACTGACGACCAGCAGGCTCTGCTCATCCTCTCTTCTCCTTGACAGAGGGTCTGGCCACCATTAGCCAGCGAGCCTTTCTTTCCCTTTGACGTAAGAACATCCTGTATAACTTGATTATTGCCTAGAAGAAGGCTTTACTCTTCCTGTTTAGAAAGAGGTACGAGTACGTAGAAGTTTACCTTACTCCAGTAAACAGCCCAAATCCACCCACAGGTTTTCTCAAAGATTTTGAAAACTTTTACCCTTTGCATTTATTTTCTTAAATGTGATTGCATGGACCTTTGGCTTGAAATGAGTCAAATCATGTAATCAGTAAATGTGCTAATCAAATTCACAGCTCCCAGAAGACAAAACACAAATGATCAACGAGTACATGAAAAATGTTCAGCATGCTTTGACACCACAAAAATGCAAACACATTCAGATTCCAAATCCACCCATCAAAACCCACCCATCAAGAAAGTAACAACAGGTACTGGCGAGGATTTGGGGAAAGAGGAGAACTTCTGTGTCACTGGTGGGAGTGCAAACTGCTGCAGACACTATGCAAATCAGTATGTCAGTTCTGCAAAAATCTAAAATGTGAACAACTACATGACCCAGCTAAACCACTCTTGAGTATTGACAAAAGGACTCAAAGTGTGTCAGAACCCCACATAGAAACCAGAACACCCATGTATACTGCAGCACTGCTTACAGTAGTTTAGAGTCAGTATTAGCCTAAATGTCTCTCAAAAACATGAGTAGATATAGAAGATGTTGTACACACATATATTATATATAGTATGTATGTATGCTGTATGTATAATAAAGTTTTATTCAACCATCAAAAAAGAACATATCAATTATGGAAAAAATGGAAGAAACTGAAGATCATCATATTAAATGAAGAATGTCAAATGTGGGAATATATTTCTTCCCTTTGTGAATCCACACATTTTTTTTTTGATGAAAAGCAAAAGCGATGATTTGTACTAAGGCTGGAGAAAGAAAGGGTGGGTGGGTACAGTTGAAATAATATGGTGTGCCAGGATAAAAGCAGATGAAGCCCATCACTGTGTGCAGTGAACATACACAAACCAACAATTATTTTACTGTATCAAACATTTCTACCATGGATTCGAAGTGTGACTCACCTTGTCACTTCAATTAGATTAGAAACAACTCAGCCATAAACCCCATAAGGTTGCTGTCAGAAATTCTCACAGCCAGCCAGGGAAGTCATTCTGACACTCGGGGCTGTCGTTGGGTCCTTTCTATTAACCTCACTGACACAGCCTTGCCCCACTCTGGAAGGGGAGAAGTGTCTGAGGATGCTATAAAACTATAGACAGCAAGCTTTCTCCTTTTCCACGGGTGGCCAGAGTCTGAGAGGCCCCAGCTATGGACCAGGCTGGCATCTGTGCACCAACATGCGCCTCCGTCTGCTCTGTGACTGTGTCACATTGACAGTATCAACCATCTATCACATTGAGCATGGTGATGTCAGGGTCTGGGTATCACTGATTTTTATGGTCACTCTTCAATCTCCTTTCTTCTTATCTCCCATACTTCCTTCATGAATCTCACACTGCTCCTGAACACTGTCCCTAACATGCAAGGTCCTGCTTCTGCAGTCACCACCAGCTCTCTTCTCTCTTGGTCGTCAGTGTAACCCATGTTTCTGCCCCACTGAAGCCTTTCCCAGCATTAGAGCAGGTTGGGTGAGCCCTCTTCCATATGGTTCCATGACAGGGCCAGCCAGGATTTTTGTCTGTTCCCAGATGCAGCTGCCTCTCATTTCAGTCATGATGTGTGGACCCTCCTCTGTAGAGTAGGGTACACAGTAGATTGAGTAGAGGCCACTCAAGTACAAGTTGTACCTTGGAGAGTACCTTGGAGAGTACCTTGTCACTGTCCCTGTGGGAGATTCTTGTAGCCACACAAGCAGCTGCTGCCCAGTGAGATGGGTTGACAGAACCCAGCTCCTATGGTTTCTGTGAAGGGACAGACACGTTGCTACTGAGACTCCCTGCTCTTACCCCAAAGAGGAGATGGGACCAATGAGASGCACTTTTGACCTCCAGGATTGTGAACTGAGTTGCCCTGCTACAAGGACAGTGGGGCTGTCTGCTTTGTATACCTAGCAGGGACACCCAGATTTCTACTTCCTCTAGCACTCAGCCAGAACTATCTACATGTGAGTTAGTGCCTTTGTGCTGAACCGCTGCGGACTTCATGGCACATGCTCATTGGGACCTTTTGGAAACATTACATTTCTTGGTGCAACTGATATTCACAAAAAAAAAAAAAAGTGGTTTCAATGTTAGAATTGAACTCTTGGAAGCTTATCTCTACTCAAAAGCTTCTGGAAAAAATCAGTTGTTACTAAGTATTGTGGGTCTGATGTGTTTATGGGGAAACCCACTGTGGATGTCAGTCTCTCTCATTCTGCAACTTCTGCAGCAGTAGAGAGTGGTTGATGAGCTTCGGATGGCCTTTGAGTCAAAATGGCAGCTGTGTCCCACACACACTTAATTGTGGGTGTAATGATTTCACACTAAGATTCATACAGAGAACAGGAATGTGTGAGATTGTATCATGTACTTTGGCATATAAAGATAAGGCCATATTCTATCCATTGGAACAGTATATTATAATGTGGTTGCTATGTCAACACAGGAAGTCTGAGATCAGTGGACCATTTAAATCCCTTCTTCATCTCCAGATGACTACATCCACAGCAATAAAGTGYCAGTTTTGCAAGATAACCAACCTCAGTAGTACAGCCTTGGTCCTCTCTTTGGCCGCACTATATATTTAAGTTTTTGATAAAAGAGAAAGCATACACATTAAGGGGTAGAAGACAGATGATGGCTCAGCAATTAAGAGCTCCGGCTGATATTCCACAGGACCTAGGCTCAATTCCCAGCATCCACGTGCTGGCTCACAACCCTCTGTAACTCCAGGACAAGGGGAACTAGTGTAGTCTCTGTTCTCCATAGGTACAAGACATACATATGGAGCATCAAGATATATCCACAAAATTCCCATGCACATAATTTTTAAAAACAAGTATGCATCATCTTACATTATCATTTAATATACATTTTTCTTTTTTATTATATTTATTTTTACAATTGTGTGTGTGTGTGTGTGTGTGTGTGTGTGTGTGTGTGTGGTGTGTATGTGTGGTACTTGTGTGCAGGTTTTCATGGAGACCAGAGGTATCATATCCCCCTGGAGTTACAAGTTACAAATGGTTACAAGCCACCTGATATGGGTTCTGTAACTGAACAACTCGGGAAGAGGAATAAACCTTCTTAGCCCCTGAGTCATAGCTCCAGCCCCTACTTATTTTATGTGCATTTTATTGTGTGGGTGTAGGCATGCCCCAGCATGGGAACCAGAGGGCAAATAACCTCTTAAGAGGCTTATCATTTGCCTAATATTGAAGCTCCTCATAAAACTACATACTGGAGCATTTATACCTCTTCAACTACTAAAGCAGGTACCCTGTCTACCTGGGTGCATGTATTTTTCTAAGTTAATTGACCAATGATGTAAAATTTAATGAGGGCATCAAAGAACAGGGAACAATTGGCAACCCCTGAGTTCTGCTTTCTGAACATCCACCTACTTGTTAAGTGGATCTGTTCCTCTCCCCAGGGCTGCTCTATGCATAAGGATCCAGTCTTCTCCCCAGATTCTGCCTTACCCTCTTGCAAGAATACAGAATTCTCAGCTCTCCCTCTCTGAATGAGAAAGGGATGTTGATAACTTCACAGGAAAATGCTGCACTTTCAAACCCAACCCCCAAGGCTGATTAACTACTTGGAATTCAGTGATGTTTAGGGGTCTAAAGCCACCATCTTTAGTTCCTAAATAGCCACTCCTTGCCCACCTTTGTGTCAGACCAATGGAAAAACCATCTTAACAAAACCCTAGTTTCCAGCAATCAGAAGGCTGAGAGTCGTCAGACTGTGTCTGAATCCTGTAGCTAAGATCTCTCTGCTTTACTGTAGCCTCCCACTTAATGTTTCTAACAATGTATTTCAAAAGGGCCTTCATTCATGACTTTCCTTGTTCTGTTACTTTAAAAGCTTCATAAAACTGCTTCCACGTTGGACCATGGAATTTAGGGTAACCTAAATCCATTTCTGGGCCGTGGTGACAAACATTTAGCTCCAAAATAAATTATCTATTATCTTCATTAATCAGAAAGTTAGGTTGTTTTTCATCAACAGTAATGTAGTCAGAGTGAAACAAATAATTTCATGTTTCAAATAACTGAAGTTATTTAAATTTTAGTTATTAAATATGTGGCTCTCAGAATTGTCCTCTACTGATAGAGCACCATATCCCGGCGATGTCTCCCACAAGCAAAAGCTCTCTCCTCTGACAGGAGTTTTCACGTGAGAGGGGAAGGCAGAATCCAGGAGGACCCTTGGATCCGTATGCATGGAGAAACAAATCCACTTAACAAGCAAGATGGCAGTTCAGGAAGCAGAACTCAGGGGTTGTCAAGCACAGCAGTTCTACTGTGTGAAACTTTGGAACACACACTGTATTGGTAGGTTGCCATCTTCTGATTTAGCTTGTTAGAAGTGGTCTCTACGCCTGAGGCAGTTCTTCTGTCCTAGACATCAACATGCTCATTCCAGGCTTCCTCCAAAGCCCCTGGTTTCAGGGCAGGCTGATGCCCTAACTCTATAACAGGGCCAAAAGAAAGCTTCAAGCATCTGAGGGCATGAGAAGCATTGTGCTCTCAAGCACAGCTAGAAGTAAAGCTATTTCTCATCACATAAAATGCCTGTAGTGGGAGCGGGAAGCCAGAACCTCACCCGTGGGCCGTTCAATCAGGAACTCAGCTAACTGCCTCATCTTCCCCTCCCCTGCTCCTGATGGAAGACTGCAAATCGTCAATTTGATGCTGTTATATCTCTCTCTGTTGCTTTCCAATCTTTTACTTGGAAACTTCTCCTGACGTGACATTCTGTTCCATTTAGACTCTCTCGACTCGGAACTCCAGCAGGCTTTCTCTGTGGAATCTCCTTAGCCGGCTTCTCCCGCGTGTGTGTAAGCTTCAGATCTGATGGCGTCACCTTTTGTCTGCTCTCTCAGTTGGGCTGCGGCAGTCACCTCTGCTGGATGCTCTGAGTGCCCCACTTTAACTGCAGCTTTTCCTGTTATTTCTTTCTTTTCTTCTGCTTGTTGTCTGCTTAATAAACCCAGATGTTCAAATCCAAGAGCACAGCTGTCTAAGATCACTCTCCAGACCTTACAGAACATTGCACGAAACCAAAAGCATGCAAGCAGCGAAGGAGCTATCATGTCTCCTAGCATATGGTCTAATTTTGACCTTGAAGCGTGTCTTCAGGTATCACAAGTGTGCCAACAGAGATCATAGCTTATGGTGCAGCTTCCAAAGAACAAGGTCAGGACGGCAAGTCAAAAGCTAAAGCCTGGAGGTATGATGTGTGGGCTTCCATAGATAGAAGGAAAGAGATGAAGAGAAAGTACGCACTAACAGAGGCAGGGCTGAGGCTGAAACATTGGGAAGGTCCGCAGCATCGAGGCTGTCCCAATTGCTCTACTCATGGTTGCCCTCTGCAGCCTGTTCATTAAGGCAGTGTGGAATCTGAGTATCCAGCTCTTATCAGATCGGGAGAGCAGCCCTGTCTCCTCCAACTATTGGCTAGTTGGTTTATGTGCACTGACTGGCACAGTGGTTGATTTTTGCACCTCTCTCAAATCCTCATCTGTGCCGACAGATAAAGGAAGCAACCTGCAGGACTGCAAGCAACCTTCCTGCGAGGCCACTCCTGTCCTCTCTCAGAGGCCTTGGAGTTGAGTACTTGAACCTGCAGAAAGCAATCAGAAGAAGGCCCAAGGAATACGTCAGAACTAGGGTTCCCACTGGAGAAAGACAGGGAGCCTCCACTTTCTCATGCTGGGTGGGTTCTTCTTATAAGGACAGTATCCGAGCCTCTCACCCCTAACTCGTGTTCAACATGAAGACGGTGGACTTGTATATGACAGATGGGTGGCATTATTCGGCCATGTCACAGACTTTCTCCTCTCTGACCGTCACATGAGTCTATCTCTGGCATCTCTTCACCTACATAAGACTTACGTTGTTGGTCATATCCTGCCACTTCTTCCATTTGTTCAAGCCTCTGATATTGATCATTTTGGTGGTTTATATATGCTTAGCCCAAGGAGTGGCACTATTTGGAGGTATGGCCTTGTTGGACTAGGTGTGGCCTTGTTGGAGTGGGTGTGTCACTCCAGCATTGGGCTTTAAGACCCCTGTCCCAGCTTCCTAGAAGCCAGTATTTTGCTAGCAGCCTTCAGATGAAGATGTAGAACTCTCAGCTCCTCCTGCACCATGTCTGCCTGGATGCTGCCATGTTCCCACCTTGATGATTCTGGACTGAACCTTTGAACCTGTAAGTCAACCCCAGTTAAATGTTGTCCTTTATAAGACTTGCCTTGGTCATACTGTCTGTTCACAGCACTAAAACCCTAACTGAGACAACCATTATAAGTATTTTCTTTAATATTTATGGAATTCCAGATCCTGAGTTGCCTTGGAGGCAGTCGGTGCACACTCAAGTTCTGTGATCTTAAAGGTAATGTCTAGGAAGTACATGTGGCACCGAAGTGACGGAGGTTACCTGATGAGCCACAGGTCCCCTTGGGCTCAAAGGTTCTGTGGTTCTAGTTCTGAAAGTATGCGACAAGAGAAGCAGGATACAGCAGACAGAGGCACAGGATACATTCTCTGTTGTGTTTCTGCCATGTAGTCATTTATATGCTGACAGTGTCGCTGTGTCCAAAGAATGGTCTGAGTTGGTGCCATGAATCACCCTTTGAGACATCACTACTTCCATCATAAGTCTCCAAAACCTACCTTAATTGGCAGCTATTAAAGATGCATTATTCACAGGAGCCATCAGACCACATGTCATCTCCTTATTTCACTAAGTTATACTTAAATTGATTTGCCCACATTTGATTTAGAGCTACTAAAACCTAGGAAAATGACCATCCTACCAAATTTCAAGATGCAAAAGTATAAGTGTCTGATTTTAACAAATGAAATGTACATAACTAACATCGGCTATTAAATTTCGGCTGTCTAAAAGAGCCATCGCTTAGAAATCAGGCATGCTGTATTTTGCAAATACTGATTTCTGTAAGAACAAAAGCCACATTTTGATAAGCCATGCTCAAGCCCTGTCTATCCCTTCCCAGCCCTTTCTTCCATGAGGTTATGGGACACGGAGCACTTGCTCGGTCCACTCAGTGCTGGCCTGAGACAGGCATGCCGTCTTCGATGGCTTCGCATTCTGTGTGCAGACAGCAAATCGCTGAGAACATTCTGCAGCCACTGCTTCTTTTTTTTTTTTTTTCTGCTAAAGTTCAGAGGAAACTTTCATGTAGCTTCATTTGCCAGGTTGACACCTCAGCACAAAAGCCCTCCTCCTCCAGTTACTTCTTATTAAGATGCTTAAATCCCACTGCAGGCATTGTGCATACCAATGTCCCCAGCAAAACACAACTTCCCACTAAGAGACTGAAAAAGTCTGAGAATCTCCAGCAGCCCCTGGCGGGACAAATACCAACTTCAGAAACAAAAGGGTTCACTCTTTTTGATTCACTGCCACGGGACATTTTTACTTTAGAGTATTGTAAAAGGGATGCAGGCAGCTCTCTACATGCAGGATTTCACGCCTACAGAGTCAACCAACTCATGATTGAAAATACAGGCTTAAAAAGAAAATGAGGGTGGTCAGGAGCAGCCTGGGCGATTTAGTGAGACTATATAACAATAAAGGCTTTAAGAGGCTGGGTACACAGCTCAGGGACAGAGCATTTGGTCAGCATGTAAGCAGCCCTAGCACTTTTTCTCTGCAATTAATCCACGTGACCCTATTCCTGGGAAGACATGGACGGCTGCTCACGAAAAACAGGCCAAAGTAAAGACATCATCAAAGTCTGGCTTGGGGAAACAATGAGTTCCTGTGGGTTACTAACAGGACTGTGGATGGGAGGTTCTTATGGGAACAAAAAAATGACTTYATCACATGGCTTCATCACTAAAAGCCCATCCCAGCTTGAGTGACAGCTCACAAAAGATGGGAACCTGGAGCTCACTACACAGCCTGCAGGCAACTCACATGCTTCTTCTGGGCGTCTTGGCGTATCTTTCTCTTCCTCAGCTCAGCTGCCTTCACTGTTAATGTAAAGTATTTGGAGGGTGAAGCCTGGGACATTAGCCACCTCCTGAGGCTTCTGGGCTCTTTGCTTCCTAAGTCTTTGCAGGGTTTCTTTCAGAATTCTGTCTTTAGAACTTACTGAGTTTGTTTGAGCTTCTCAGAAAGTTGCTATCCATGAATGTACGAGATAGACCATGGTACAAAAGGAAGATCAGAAGCTTGAGTTTTCCATTTTATGTAATAAGGAAGGACTTAGCATCAGAATGGGATGCTGTGTCTGGAGACAAGCTATGCTAAACTGAGGCCATCAACTGGGGTCCTCACCCAACTGTCTTGTGTTCTTGTCAGAAAATGAAGAAGGGACACATAGGATGGCAGATCCAATGAGTGATCATGAGAAAAGCCAGGCAAGGCTATCTGTAACACTGGGAAAGGGGTCCACAGGATGCATGCTCTGCCCATAGCTATACCTGCAAAGTCCAGCCCCCAAGACAGGAAGAAGAGAAATACCTGTCATTTATGTCTATAATGCCTGTCAGAGCTATGGCACTGCTAAGAAAGAGCTACAGCATTCATTTCCTCATAAAAAGCCCTGTGGCTTTAGCCTTGATCCACGGCAATACTCACTTTGGAACACAGTTGCTGTGATGGTTCGTATATGATTGGCCCAGGGAGTGAGCCTATTAGGMGGTGTGGCCTTGTTGGAGTAGGTCTGTCACTGTGGGTGTGGCCTTAAGGCCCTCACCCTAGTTGCCTGGAAGTCAGTCTTCTACTAGCAGCCTTCAGATGAAGATGCAGAATTCTCAGCTTCTCCTGCACCATGATTGCCTGGATGCTGCCATGTTTCTGCCTTGATGACAATGGACTGAACCTCTGAGCCTGTTAGTCAACTCCAGTTAAATGTCTTTTATAAAACTTGTATTGGTCATGGTGTCTGTTCACAGCAGTGAAACCCTAACTAAGACAGTTGCCATCTAAGAAACTGGAAGACATTGAGGGATACCAACAGGAAGTCCCAGCCCTGTGTCATGGCGTGAGAGTGCTCACCACAGGCACAGCCTTAGGTCACACAGTTGCATGGAAAAGCTGTCACATTTGTTTAGCCTTCCAATGTGTTCTAGAACACCCTCCAATCTCTCAGGCCCTTCCAGCTTTGATATTAGATGTCACAGGGAGATAAAGGCCACCTGTACAGTGATACAACATGACACAACATGACCAAATCCCCCACATGCTGAACCAGAAACACCAAACAGCCACTGCCGTTTTTTTCCATCGCCATTCTGGGGTCATTTGTAGCAGAGGGTACTGTGCCCACCAAACTGTAATTTTTATAACAAAATGCCTGAGCCTGAATAGTTTATAGTGAGCTGAAAATTATCATAACTCTAAACTTTCAAAATCTACAACCAAAGCCCCAGCAATAGCAGCAGCTGGAAAGAGCTGTGTGTACTTTAAATAGATCCGTGGTTCTCAGCCTTCCCAGTGCTGCAACCTGTTAGTACAGCTCTTCATATCATGATGACCCACAACTGTACAGCTATTTTTGTTGCTACTTTATAACTGTAATATTGCAACTGTTGCGAACTGAAATGTCCATATCCGATTTGCAGACTGTCTGATACGCAACGGGTGGGAAAGTATAATTTGACCCCAAAGGGGTCATCGTGACCCACAGGTTAAGAACAACTGCAATAGAGCATCCTGCTCCTGCATCCTCTGAAAAGAATGGACTATGTCCTCACATGAGGAGGAACAGAGGAGCAGAGGGAGGAGTAGACTTACATCAAGCTTCTCACTAAGCTACCTGATCGGTCATTCCTGGGACAGAGCACTCAGGAGCACATATCCACAGTATAAGGATGTATATTACTCAGATCCGTGTATAATGGTGTATATTACTCAGATAATTGTATGTATTAGCTACTTTTCTGTTGCTGAGATAAAGCACCATGACTAATACAATGTACAAGTTTATTTCGGCTTATAGCTCCAGAGGGTTTGAGTCCATAATGGTCGGGACAAATGGCAGACCATTTGCTTGCTGGAACAGCAAGCTTAGAGCTCACAGCTTGAGCAAAGAGAACAGACAGGAAATGGAGTGAGTCCTTCCCTTCTCAAGATATGCCTCCAGTGATGTACTTCCTCCAACAAGATGGTACTCCAGTACCAACTGGGGGCCAAGTGTTTAAACACCTGAGCTTATGGGGACATCCTCACTTAAGCCGCTACACAGTATTATCTCAGAAATTACAAAATCACACTGAAAATTTTGGAGGAGCACAGACACCTACCCAGTGACAGTAGCCTCTTCTTCCTCTGCATGATTTCCATTTATCTACACTCTGCATGTAAATGTTTTTGTTGTTTTTGATGCTGTTGCTTTGGGTTTTTTTTTTTTTTGTTTTTTTGTTTTTAGCTCCAACCTTCAAGACCTCACAACCGTGACTCCTACCTCTGGACACTCTAAAAATCTCCACAGTAAATATCCTGTGCTGGTCCTAGGGACCATGTGACCAGACTTGGTCAGCACTATTCCACAGAGAGATGGAAGAGGAAGGAGATGCTTCACAGAACTCTTGAACTAAGTGATTCAGTCAATCTTCGGAAGCGCGCGTGCTCATCTTGAGTGCCGCCATACTCAAACCATGTTTACAAAGCTAACAAATGCTCATTAACTTCTTTCTAGTCGTGAGTATAAAGCTTCAAAGTGAATCAGGACTGTAGCTGTCCTACCCGATCAGTATGTAAGGCGGAATACCACTTTAATCCTACCAAGTAAGAGAGCCTGATTTAAGCGACACAGAGTAATTGTTTTCCCGTGAAGATGTAAGGTGAACTCCATTCCATAAGAATACTTGAAATCTGTTTCTGGGTGAGGCCCTATATCCTGTCAACTGAACTGTTAATTTAAGTTTGCCCATTCTGCAGGCATCATGTTGCTTGTCCAATCCATTCATGTCTGTGTTAGAGTTTCCTCCATAAATCTTTGCCACCTAAAGAGGTGATGCATCACTGCCTAAGGGACAAAGGAGCCTCAGCTCATACACACGTAAATCAAGTGGAAATGGAATAAACTTGTTCCATGTCTCTTTCTTTTCCTGGCGACCCTTCCAGGTGTAGGAGAGGATCGGTGACGTATGTATGTAAAGAGTCTCTTTAGTCCATGATGTCATCATGTAAAACAAGCATCTTGCAGCTTACAGGGGTTAAGAGAATGGAAGTTTCACAGCCACTGACCTACTGACCAGGATACTCCTCAAACTGAAGGAGTGGGGAGACCAAGAGAGGGATGGACTAAGAAGGGGGAGAAGGGAGGAGTGGGAAGGGAGGAAGAGAGGGAGAGAGGGAAAGAAGATCTTTATAACACCTGTACTCTGAAACTTTTGGGCCTAGGCCCTGGAAGGTTCTCTTCCTCCACCCACTTCACAGAGATGGAGATTGCAGGTCTATGGCCATGGTTCTCAACCGGCCTGGGGCTGCGGCCCTTTAACACAGTTCCTTGTGTTAATACACCCCTCATGATGTGGTGACCCCCAGCCATAAAATTATTTTCACTGTTACTTCATGACTGTAATTTTGCTACTGTTGTGACTCGTAATGTAAATATCAAATATGCAGAATATCTGATAAGCATACCTCACAGGGGTCATGACCCCCAGCTTGAGAGCTGCTGTGATATGTCAAAGCTAGAAGCAAGACAAGCCTGTTTTGAGGGAGGCCTGTTTGCTAAATGAGAACTATGCAAGTAAATTCAGGTGATAAGTGGAAATGAAAATGGTCAAGACATAGAACTCAACAACTATTTTATTCAAAACTACAGAAGTGAGAATATCTTAATTAAAACTGATACTAGACAGTAATTAGGTAAGGGACTAGAAGAACATGAATATTAAAACTGGATAAACCTGCATTGACTACTTAGGACAAAAATATAATTCTTTCAAAGTACCAGAATAATTTTTAAAAAGATAGGCAATGATAATGCATTAAAGGAATGTATAATGAATTTTTAAAAACTGATAATAATTATAACATAAATTATAAAAGTGACCCAAATAAGCAAATCTATATTTGGAGACTCTTAATCTATGTATTCACAAATATGTGTGGCTTTAATAGCTATATTAAAATAAAAATGTCTTAAATTTGCCTTAGGAGTAAGAAAAATTATATATGATAGGTAGGAGACAATGTTAGCTTACAAAGATCTGTGAAAGTAAATAAAGGGCAAGGAAATGTTCACGTTAATGGGGAGAAATGAAACATTTTTGTAATCCTTCTAAGAATTCAGACTAAAAAGATTTAATTACTACACTTTGTTATTGTGTATTAAATTCACCAAAAAACAAAGTTAGAGTAAATAAATAAAATGTTTAAAAGTAAAATTAAACAAGAACACCATGTTTCTGTTATCAAAGCTACAACTTAGCAATCACAAAGCTACATGTGCCCTAATACAGCACCCAATGCCACTGAGAAAAATAAGTTATTCAAGGCCGTATACCTATGCATGAACTGTAGAGGATTCATGCACCCAATTTTAAGTTCAAATAAACCATGCTCTTGAAAATAATGAGAAGTGTGTCATATATACTATAGTGTATCTGAATAAAACCGATCACAGTGTGAGTGGCAGCCAGGCTGAGAAGCTCCGACAGCTTGCCTGCTCCTGGATTTCTGTGCAAGCGACAGGCCCCTGCACAGCTCTGTGTAGCAGAAGGTCTCATGTTAAGCCATAGTTGTTATCTTTGGTGTGTCTCTGGGTACTTGCACAGTCCTTGAGCCTCTTGGCAGTTCAGTCTGTGTCTGTGTTGTCTCTGTAAACCTTTGTCACGAGAGAGATGACGGCCTGATGTGCCACAGAGCCACTGCTTAGATACACGGGCTTTCCGTCAGACAGAACTTAAACCTGAGTTATTCTATATTTCTTTTCATTATTAGTGGCTTCTCCACTGTACAAGGGCATCAGTCATGCAGGTGCTTCCTAAGAGACTCTTTATTCCATGACACAAGTAGAGGAAGCATCTTTCAGCTTACAAATGGAGTAAATGGAAATTTACCAACCACTGTCCCAAAACCTTCCTAAACAGGATACCTCTGAAATTAAAGAAAGTATCTCTGCATCAATCCCAACTTTGATACTTTGGATTATCCAAATTTGCCGGATCATGTTTCTGGTGAACAGAAATGTTTGGAGACTGCTTTTGTATTTGTCTTTGGGGGAATGTACATTTTCAGATCATTTAACCCTGTGGATAGGTTTTCGGCTCCTGGATTAAGGCACCTCCAGGTTAAGAGAGTTTAAATCTCAAAGAGAAAATTCTGACATCTACAATGTGTAACAACATGTCCAGGTCTCACCTGGTTCTGGTCAGTACAGACAAGCAACATATCTCATCCTCCTGAAAGTGACATTTTTCTTCCCCTCATCCCCTTGTCGCTACTTCTGAGGTGATCTTTTCACATTTTTTATTTTATCTACATAGTCATCTACACAGACCCCTTCTCTTCTCCCAGGCTTCCTTTCATACCCAGGACCAATGCCTGGCACCCGAAGAGTCCAGGAACAAGCCCCACTGCTCCAGAGATGCTGATGCCAACAATACTGCTTGTGGCTGCAAGCCCCTCTGCCTGTCCCGTGAGCCTTTTCTTTTAAAAAAAATTAATAACTGGACAGCTTTTCTATTCAAGGGGCTTATGTATTTGTCACCCAGGTTTCATGAGAATTTGGGAAGACCGTATGAGTTCCGTGCTGCAGAAAAGTAAGAGATTTAATTCAAAAAGTGCCACAAAGATTTTCCGGCCCATCTTTTGTCACAGCAATAGTAATTAAAGTCCCGTTGAGGTTAATGGAATCAGCTATTGTTAGAAGCCACAGTGACAGCTCTCCAGGTTCTGATTAATTGTTATTCTTAAAGTTAGTCTGGCTTCTAGACAACTTTAGCCTCAACCTTCCTTTAAATAACTCTGTGATTGTCTTGGCATGCTTCCCCTGCATGGTTTATCATTGTGTGTATAAAATGTAAGTTGYCCTCATGGTCAAGTGTATGGTAGGTTAACAGTATCCTTGAGTAGGTATAGAAGATCTCTCAGATGACTTACCAAGTTGACTGGACTTAGYATCACCTAGGAGACACACTTCTTGGTTTGTCCATTGAGGGTTTCTAGAGAAGTTTAGTTAAGAAAGAAAGGCCAGCCATAAATGTTGTCAGAGCCAACATGGACAACAGGACACAAGTCCCAGACTTAATTGGAGTAAAAGAAAAGAAAGCCAACCAGACTCCTCATCCATCCATTTGCCTTCTGCCTGAGTACACAATGCCTTCCCAATAAAATGGACTATTAGTATCTCACACTGTGACACACGGGCAACCCTTTATAGGGAAGATTAAAGCTTTGATATCAGTCTGACAGGCTTCCTTCACTTGAGATATATGCTAGGAGATACATGCATTTCTCCTGTGTGCTGTTTCCCACAGAGCATGGTCCACACAACGGCCATGAGGTAAGGTCAAGCACAGTAGACTCACAAGCTTGACAAGAAGTTGAGAAAGAGGGAAATGGCACTTAGAAACTGTTCACCAGGTGATGAAGCCTCTCACCAGTTGTAGCCACCAAGCAAGCTGAGTGGGATGTGTGGTTCGACTTGTTTGAGATTTAAACAGCCCTGCAAGGGGTTGAACATGTAACCCTGCAGAAACTGGAATACTGACTCAGTGAGCTGTGAGTTCTCTGAAAGGTGAACAGGGGACCAAAGTCAGTTGGATAGAGCTGAGAATGTTTGCAGTGTTTGTCCTTGAGAACAAGGCCTTCACAGATGCCATCCTTAGAGAGGACGTTGGTAGTTGGAGAACTTGGCACAGATGCCTGAGGAACATAGACCTTAAGGACCTCGTAGCATTGCATTTAATTCCTGGGTYACTTGAAAAAGGAAAGAGATGCTACAGTTCCCATTGAGAAACTCTAAGCACTCTTTGTGCTTAACCTCAACCAAGACAGGCTTTAGTACATCTATAACCCAATGACCCAAAGTCATTTGTTACATAACGTCCTATTTCTTTCCTAAACTGTCAAATGGGCTTTTTAACTTTTATTATCTCACATGAGTTAACTATTCAACCCCATGTCCAACTGCCCAAACTCCTGTCTTAATATCTATTATATGTCTAAGATGCATCTATTTAAGCTCTCTGTTGCCCCATGCTTTCATGGAGAATGCTCTATTATGGAGAACACTCAGTGGTGACTCATCTACAAGGCAAAGAGAATTTTTAAATGTAAAAAGTTTTGCCCACCACAAAACTGTCTTTGCAAACTCAGAATTCGAACTACTTAAGATTAAAGGATGTTAAAATCTCATGGCTATTGTTCTATTTATTTTTAAAAACCAGTCCTATTTAAAATTCAAACACTGGGCTGTTCAGCCAACTTCCTATTTGCTGGAACAAATGCTCATCGCTTTTCCCTGAGTCTCAGAGGAGATGGAAAACTCAGCAACAGATTAGAGCAACAAGAACTTTGAGCACTTCATAGAAAATGATAGATAAAGCAGAAGCAGTACAGTTGTGCTCTGAACACGGGGAGTTAACCACCTGGGTAGGTTACAAAACTTTCCAGATAAAGGCAAAAGCAATTCCCTATCTCGTTCTTAAGAAAGAAAAGAGAAAGCAGCCCAAGCTTTGTTCTAATTCCCAAAATTCTTCTGCTGGTAACTTGGAAAATACACAACAGATTTAATATTTAGGTTTCATTAGAAAGATCTTTCTTTGTTTGGTCCCCAGTGTAAGCTTTATTAAAAATAGTATTGAGACATAAAAACTGCAAAAGGTCTTTATTATACAGCATTTGACAAAAATTATTTTCTTGATTCCATTCAACATGGACAGGAACATAACAAGTTTTATTTTCACACCAAGAAAGAGGTTGGGCTAGTGGTCAAAGGAGCTAAACTCTTTGTTTAAACTCAAAAAGGTCAAACCAGGAGTGTTGAGTGAGGAATCGCTGACCTTCCTGAGACCCTCCGCCTGGAAAGCAGTCAGATTCAAAGCATGGAGACTGAAGAGTCCCTGAGGTGTTCCTCCTCCTTAGCAGACAGATGGCATACTTGCTCACTCCACTTGATCTAAGCAGTCGCTTTCAATGCTATCACTGTATGCGAAGCCAATTTTGAGAAAGAATGATTTCATTTGAGAAATTTGGTGTTTT
>BDUI01006223.1:47085-60920 GCA_002335545.1 Apodemus speciosus
CTAAGGGCAGACAGTGTGAAGGTGATGGCTTTACCCTCTAGGGATAAAGAATGCATTTATTCACCTTCTTAGACTTTGCTCCATGTTGTAAACACTAGGCAWSAACCTCRCAGCTTTTATGAACTGGTCTTTTTTGGGAACAAACTGGTTTCTTTGTTAGTTCACTGTCCAGGTGGAGTGCATGACAGGTATCATTCCTTTCACACAGGAGAATCTCCAGAAAGCTCTCAAGAGGCTGAGGAAGGAGCAGGAGAAGGTGGAGATATTGGAAGCTGACATTGAAGAAGACAGACTTTCCTGGAAGGCAGGAACCRCTTCCTGAGAGATGCTGAGAGCTATTTCAGGATGACCTTTGATCCTCATCCAACTGGGCCTTTTGTTTCCCTGCATTCAATAAGTTCAAAGCTATCTGACAAGTTACTTTTTAGGGATGAGGGATGGGAGCATATTGTGTAAATACGCATATGTACTTAGAATTGAGTACAAAGATAAACTGTATAACGTTGAAGGCTGGAAGAGTCTTTGTTCTTCTCTTTTCCACCAAGGCTCTGCCAGTTCTGCCTGAAGATGCCATGTAGAACAAAAAACAAACAAACAAGCAAAAATTCTCCCAAAACCAGTTTTCTCTAGGTTTCAAAACCAGGAGTGCTAATGTAGGGAGACCCAGGTGCCCAAGACATCCATCTAGCTACAATCTGAGCTTTGTCCTAGTTTTACATTAATTTTGAATGTTCTTTAGATAAGACAAGGAACATTGTTGTGTTTGTTTGTACTAAAGGGAAAATAGAAGAGAATAGCATCCCTCCGATTGCTGTTGTATTCCTATGTGTCCCTTGGGTTGAAGTCCTACTTACACTGCCATCTTCCCTCAGCCTGGCAGACTCATAACATCTTTCTCTCAATGTCCGTTCCTGCAGCGCCAGATCCAAACTGAGAGACAAAAGATACAAAGAGGCTTTAATCAGCTTAGAAGAATCCTGGACAAGGAGGAACAGAGAGAGCTGAACAGACTCAGGGAAGAGGAGCAGATGATACTAGACAGCCTGGCAGGGGCAGAGGCTGAGCTGGCTCAGCAGAGCCAGTTGGTAGAGGAACTTATCTCGGATCTAGAGCGTCGGTGTGAGTGGTCAGACACAGAGCTGCTGCAGGTAGGAGGAGCAGCTCACCCCAGAGTACAGAGACATTCTCTCTTTCCTTCTTGGGGCTAAGAACACAGCACTGGATGGGAGTCATGAAAGAGAATATTCTCTTCTCCTACCTTGGGGGAAACCATTCAGTTTCCCCCCCATTAAGTATGATATTAGCTGGCAGGGTCCAGTGGGGGAGGGCGATGTTACACATCTTTGACAGGCTACAGAAGGTGCCGTGTAATCCTGCCTGCTCTCCTTTTTCTTCTTTTTACGTGAATGTATGTGGAAATTTCTCAAATGCTTTTTTTGTTTTTTTACCACTGCTGAGATTGTGTGGCTTTTATTCTTTATTCTATTAATATTGACTGTCACATTGACTGATGTCTTTATGTTGAACCAAGCCTCATTTATGGGATAAATATTTGTTCCTCAAGGTTTTTTTTTTTTTAATTTTTTTTATTGTCATTTTTTGTTTTGTTTTGAGATCAGGTCTCACTATATAACTCTGGCTGGCCTGGGACTCATTATGTAGACCAGGCTGGCCTTGAACTCACAAATTAAACTCCTTCCTCTGCCTCCTGAGTACTGGGATAAAAGGTATGAACAACCACGATTCTTTTTAATTTCTTTGAGGTCAGTAGCAATGTCTCATCTTTTCTTCCCAGTTTGAAAATTTTACCCCTTCATTTTTTTCCCTAGTGTGTCTAGCCTAAAGGTTGCCAGTTTTGTTGATATTTTGGCATAACTTGAAACAAGGAAAAAGGAAAGAAACTGAATTTTTAGCCAGTTTTGCTGCTGAGTATCTGTAGCCTCATCATTTAAGAGGCTGAAACAGGAGGTTCGGCGCCACGCCGGGCCACATTTAGAGACGCATCTAGAAGAAGAAAAACCTTATTCTTGATTCTCGGATTCTGTCTTCTTCCTCTCCCTCTCCCACCTCTTCCTCTTCATCCTCCACTGCTGCTGCTGCTTCCTCCTCCTCTGTGTTTTYCACTAACACTGTTCTAATTCTCACACATTGTGACTTGTGTTTTTTTTTTCTTCTCCCCAGGATATGAGCGGCATCTTGAAATGGTGAGTGTGGGTGACCCCAAGCGGTGCTTTTGTGTAATAAAGATGAGTTAGTAGCTATCCTGACTAGTTTTACCAGTTTAACACAAGCTAGTGTCTCAATTGAGCAAATCAACCCATCAGACTGGCCGATAGGCCAGTCTGTGAGGTGTTTTCTTGATTAGTGGTTGTTGTGGAGGGTCTAGTGTCACCCTGGGTCCATGGTCCTGGATTGKATAAGAAAGAGTCTGAGCAGGGCATGCGGAAGAAGACAGTCAGCAGCACTGCTCCATGGTSTCTGCCTCAGTTCCTGACTCCAGCTTCCTGTCTTGCGTTCCTGCCCTGACTTCCCCTCATGCTGGATTGTGATCCAGACATGTAAGATGGAATAAACCCTTTCCTCTCCAAGTTGCTTTCAGTCATGTTGTTAGCAATAGAAACCCTAACTAAAACAGGAACTGTACAAATAGTTTTATACCAGTGGGAAAATATGTCCCAGATCAGGGACATTTGGATGCCACGTCATCATCATCTAGAACTGCCGGCCCCAGGTGAAGACTTGATTGTTTCATCCCCACTGAGAATGGACTACATTCAGAGGTAGTGGATGTGGCAGTGTAAGTCAGAGTCAGGGCCACTACAGGCATTAGAGATCTCAGAGTCATTTTCTGGGACTCCGTGTCACTATTTCACACTCCCTTTCTGCTGCCAGTCCTGGATCTCCTGCTTCACAGATGTTTCTTATTACAGCAAGCCTTACCAAGGTCTAAGGCAGGCCATGGGGACTGCTTTTCATAGTCACTGTGCTAACAGAGAATAGAAGATTTCCACTGACTTTTAAAAACAGATGCACACCTTGGGATTTGTGGTTTCTGATCCATCCTAATTTCTGGTAATCAATCTCTGGCTTGGCAGGCTTTGCAAGCTCTTCGGTTAAAGTAAATCCCCTGAATATGTAGTTGCCAATCTGATAGCATCAACTTCCTTAAAAAACACATGACATTAGAAGCAGGCTCATTTGAAGGTTTGTTTTTGTTTTTTTTTTTTAGAAGCCAAGGCTGATCTTGAACTTGCTAAGTAGATGAAGTTGGCCTTGAGCTCCTGAGCCTCCTGCCTCTGCCTCCTGAGTGCTAAGAACACAGGCAGCAGCCGCTAAGTCTGGCCRACCACATTCATTTTAAGCTATAACTTTTCTTTTGCAAGACTTTCCCCCATAAACAATCTGTTATCTCTGCTGTGGGCCATACCTGGGGTTTAGGTTTCCTTCTTTTCCCAACCATCTGTCATCTCTATGGAGCGTGGGGGTGAGGGCAGGTACCACTGCAGTGCAGGCTTCAGACTGCTCACAGACTCAGAGGCTGTCTGTACAGAGCCCTACGTCATAGCCAAGACCTTCAGCCTTGCTCTCAATTTCCTTGAGAACTCATATGTCCTCACCACCCCCTCAGTGCAGTGGCAAAGTCTTTCTGATGCTTTTCTCCCGAATTTATACTATTCTGATGAGATTTCAAAAGAGATGAAAGTTACCCCATATTTAGAAGAGGCAACTGTGACTTCAAGAGGTGTGGATCATCCCAGTGTCACAGGGAACACTTCACAGAGGCCTGTGGCTTCTGATTCAGTCAGGACTTTTCCTTAGGCTCTTCAGTATCAAGCACATCAGGGATGTGGAAGGAGATAAAGGCCATTGTGTTAGCAAGACAATGTTAGACAGATGTAAAGATTAAAATGTTTCTCCATCCGTAGGAGTCAGATCTGGACACTGAAGAAGCCCAAAGCAGTTTCTAAGAAACTGAAGATAGTATTCCAAACTCCTGATCTGAGTGGCATGCTACAAAAATTTAGAGGTAAGGAGAGCAGCGGGAGAGTGCCTGTGGTAAAGACAGCAGGGAAGTCAGGGAGGGGGGCGTTCTGTGAGGAGGAGGATGCCGCTGTGTCTGAGGGAGCACCCTAAAGTGCTCTTGTTTACCAGAGAGGACCTTTAAACCTTTTTAAACCTCTCAAATACCTCTTCTTATACCACCCTTTCTTACCTCCAGAGCAAAGTATTACCTCCTTCAAAATTTTGCTTCTAATAAAACTCACCAAATCTTTTATCATTTCAGAGCTAACAGATGTCCGGGCTTACTGGGGTAAGAAGTTGCAGATGTTCAGATCACTGTGTTCTGATCACCTTTTACAAGTGTGTGGTTCAATGTGGCCTCATCACCTTTGTCTCCTGTGTTACCTCATACACATAATGTATTCCTCTAAAGCTTCGTGGTACATACGTCACAGCAGTAGGGAGATGAGGCAGGAGAATTGCATGCCTAAGGCTAACCTGGGACACTTAGCAAGATTCTGTACTAAACAACAATTACATAACATTTTTTGTATTGTTTTATCATTTTTTGTATTGTTTTATCATCTTCCACAATCAGTCAATATTATTTTCCCCTAACCTTTCCAGTATTGGCTTTTCACAATGTTTCATAAACAAGCTACCTCCGTATCTGCCACCTGATCTTTTTCTTTCTTTTGTTCCCTTGCAGCGGACTTCACATTTAATCCAAAAAACCTAAATTTGAATCTTATACTTTCAGAAGACCACAGACAAGTGACATCTGTGTCCATTTGGCCCTTTAAGTGTAGTAATAATGGTATCTTGGGCTCCAAATGTTTCTCCTCAGGAAAACATTACTGGGAAGTGGATGTGTCTGAAAAAAATGCCTGGATCCTGGGAGTTTACACTAGAAAACGTACTTTAAAGTTTGATGTTAGACGATGCAAAAGTCAGTCAAATGGTTGCCATAGATACAAACCACAGAATGGCTACTGGGTTATAGGGTTACAGCATGGATCGAGGTATAGTATCTTTGAGGATTCTTCCCACCATGACCCTACAGTTCTGAACCCCTTTGTGGCCACCCCTCTCCATCGGGTTGGGGTTTTCCTTAACTGTGAAGAGGGCATAGTGTCCTTCTTTAATGTCACAAACCACGGGTCACTCATTTATAAGTTCTCCCAATGCTGCTTTTCCCAACCTGCCTATCCATACTTCAATCCTTGGGACTGCCCAGCCCCCATGACCCTGTGTCCTTTGAACTCCTGAGTTTTCTCATTTTCATCATTTCTGGTCTTAACTTCTTGCCTTGATACTCACCTTCTGGATGTACCTGTGCTGTTCAGGTGTCTCTTCCCATGGTCTCTCTTCTTTCATGCTTGGATGTGGTTTATCTGGCATTATTTAGAAGTGACGCCTACCATTTCCTCTAACTCATCTTCTCAAACACGGATAATCAAGCCTAAGGCTAGGTCAGTATAACATATGTGCCCTCTGACTTCCGTATTTCCCTTTTCCTTGAAGAAAGATGACAAAGTCTGTTAGTCACTAACTCATCCCTATTGTTTAAGACAATGCATAAGAACTGGCCCCTGACCACAACTAACATGTTTTTAACAATATGTTGCTCAGGATACCTCATGTTCAACAGGAAGTCAAGGAATAGAAAATATGGACAGAAATACGTAGCCTAGAGTTGAGGTTATGTCTAGTATACAAATTCAAATGCTGCCTCTTACAAACTAATAGATTCCAAGGTTCTCAAACTGAAAATTGAAGTGCATCTGACATAAGATCATTGTATGAAACTAGATATATGTAAATATAAAATGCTCATTTGACTGTTTTGTACATAATAATACATGGGCCTGTAGTCATTTGTACTCAGTGAAATATTTTGCGGGCTGTTTTGAGTACTTCAAATACCTGTTGTCTTCAAATGCTGGTTTGTCTTCCTTGCAGTTTGATTCCATATGTATAATCTTATGTGGAATATGTCCGATTTTAAAAAAATGGTTGATCTTCAATGTCATTCTAAATTATAATTCATTTGCAGGTAAAAATTTAATTTGTCCACCTGTATTGATTGTTACTAGCCAAATTCTGTTTGGGGAAAATAAATGGAAAGTCAAGTTATTGGAGAAATCAAGTAGTAATTGTGTTGTGTTGAAGAATTCATTACCCCCCCCCAAAAAAAACCCAACCACCCCCCCAAAAAAGAACATTCTTTTCTCTTTATTAGGTACTTTTCCCATTGCTGAGATGTGTGATAAAAGCAACATCTGAATCTGTCTGGAGTTGTTTCCTCCCACTGTGCTTTGGGAGGCTTTACTCTGCTTTATTCTGCAGGCTTATGGAACAAAGAGGCCTGAACACTGAGTGGTCAGCGCTCATAGACACCCAGGTTGTCTGGCTGAACCAGTGCCACTGCCTTCCGTGTAGTTAAGGTCATGGCACMATGTGCTTCACTGATGGGATGTTGCACGAGCTGGAGGATTTATTTCCCTGACAACCACACCACTTTGTGCTGGAGAGGACAAATGGCTCTGCTCTTTGATGTCCTTATGAACAGGAGTTCATACAGTACTAGAAAGGCCAGGGTTGCACTGCAGAGTTAATATTAAAGGAATGGAAGAGAAAAAAAAAAAAGACAAATGTTACTGAAGAAATGCAAGCTCTGACCAAATGCTCTGAAACTAAATTAGAGGACACCCACCAGCTAGCTCAGAATAAAGCAATGGACTGTTAACCACACCAAGTGGGGGGGTTAATGTCTGCACCTCAGAACTCAACATACACCCAAGGAGGCAAGCTGGATGGCTGGGCAGAAGGACCCTGGCAGTGATCTAAGTAACTTCCATGTTGAAAGCAGATTGTCCTTCAGACTCCACGTTCAGGGACTAAAACCATAAACAAAAACACAGCAAGGGTCTTCAGTGAGGTTGTCTTACTTCTTGAGAATATTTTTTTGAGACGCTTACATCCCTCAGGTGTGTTTTCTCATGGCCTCCCCCTTCCCTCTTGTATAAACCTGCATTAAAATAATATTTTGAACTACAGCTGTTGTGAAAAATAAAGTAAAAGCAAGCACTGAAACACCTGTAGACTAACGGAAGATTGGAGGGAAAATGGAAGCAAACCTGGTCTTAAGACTTCTGGCTCCAGTATCGTAAGAAAGGAAATCTCCTTAATTCTTTTAATCTATCTGGCTGGTACTATCTTATTACACATTTGTGATCATAGTACCATCAGACTGGTACATTACTGGCAGGTTGATGAAGTACTTGAGAAACACTACAGATGGACACTGTGGAGAGAGGCTACCTGACAAAATGTGCCCTTCCCCGAGTAGCTCAGAACTGTTGGGGAAGAGCTGGAAATTAAAACGTTAAAATACATGGCCAACCATCTAGCACTGCACAAGCTTTTCTGTAGTCACAATTCTTCTGTCTATCTAAGATAGCAGATGGTGGGCTGGAGAGCCGTTGGGTTGGTAGTTGAGAACATTTGTTTTTGCAGAGGACTTGGACTTGGGCTTGCTTTTCAGCACTCACTCGGAGGCTCCCCACCCTCACAGGCGCCGGGCAGGCGTGTGGCACACAGACATACACACAGGTGCACACTCATACACCCACTACAATAAAATCTTAACAGATATTTAAAAATTTAAAAAAAAAAAACAAAGCAGGCTGTGTCCTTCAGGTCTGCTGTCACCTTTTGACCTCAGTGAGAAGGATGAAGGTGACCATGTGAGCACAGCACTGGCCACACTGTCACTGAGGAGTGCCTCTGTGTGTGTGTGTGAGAGAGATTCTAATTTTGTGCAATACACATTAGTATTTATTTCTAACAGAGGAAACAGACTCCCAAGGAACACAATTATGGAAGCAATATTCTAAGAAAACTGGACAGCTATGAAGATAAGAACATTTATTTTTAGCAAACAGAAACATTTATTTACAAATTGTGCAAACAACCCAAAACCTGCAACTCTGCAATCTCATTATTCCATTTCTTAAAACAAAATGGAGTTGTGGTTTTGAAATAAACCAATATATATTCTTTATTATTTTAAATAGAGTCTTCCTCGGTATACAAGGGTGGCTTCAAATACACCAGCAATCATCCCGCCACAACTTCCCAGACGCAGGGCAGCAGTTATGAGCTCCCATACAAGGTTCTGATACACAACATTAATGATCACTTAATTTAGTCATAATGATAAGGCCTCCCAAATGAATAAGACACCATACTGGACTGGCAGTCACATGCTTGAAACAATCCAAGTCCCTAGTAATATTCTCGTTTMTGTTTTACAATACAGCAAAAGATAAACTTACTATTGTCATTATTACTAAAAATAATGTGAATATAACAATTTAGTAGTTAATAAGTGTGTGTGTGTGTGTGTGTGTGTGTGTGTGTATACACACACAAGGCCTTGGCTTCCATCTCTGGCATGAAGAATAAGAGAAGAATTTTGCAGCAGTGTTATCTTACACAGTGAGCACTCAGACATATGGGAAGTGATTTACTATTCTCATCTAAAAAAAAAACCCAAAACAACAGCAACAGGAGCAATAACAACAACAACAACAACAACAATAACAACAACACACATACAAACAACCCCCCCCNTGTGTGTGTGTGTGAGAGAGATTCTAATTTTGTGCAATACACATTAGTATTTATTTCTAACAGAGGAAACAGACTCCCAAGGAACACAATTATGGAAGCAATATTCTAAGAAAACTGGACAGCTATGAAGATAAGAACATTTATTTTTAGCAAACAGAAACATTTATTTACAAATTGTGCAAACAACCCAAAACCTGCAACTCTGCAATCTCATTATTCCATTTCTTAAAACAAAATGGAGTTGTGGTTTTGAAATAAACCAATATATATTCTTTATTATTTTAAATAGAGTCTTCCTCGGTATACAAGGGTGGCTTCAAATACACCAGCAATCATCCCGCCACAACTTCCCAGACGCAGGGCAGCAGTTATGAGCTCCCATACAAGGTTCTGATACACAACATTAATGATCACTTAATTTAGTCATAATGATAAGGCCTCCCAAATGAATAAGACACCATACTGGACTGGCAGTCACATGCTTGAAACAATCCAAGTCCCTAGTAATATTCTCGTTTMTGTTTTACAATACAGCAAAAGATAAACTTACTATTGTCATTATTACTAAAAATAATGTGAATATAACAATTTAGTAGTTAATAAGTGTGTGTGTGTGTGTGTGTGTGTGTGTGTGTATACACACACAAGGCCTTGGCTTCCATCTCTGGCATGAAGAATAAGAGAAGAATTTTGCAGCAGTGTTATCTTACACAGTGAGCACTCAGACATATGGGAAGTGATTTACTATTCTCATCTAAAAAAAAAACCCAAAACAACAGCAACAGGAGCAATAACAACAACAACAACAACAACAATAACAACAACACACATACAAACAACCCCCCCCCCCAAACAAGAAACTGAGACGATTATGGCCTAGAGAAATGACTGTATCCTATTTACCAATGAAAGACATTCACACAGAAAGACTAGAGACAGAAAAAAAAAAAGAGAGATAAAATGGTCCTGACGAGCTCAGGCATATGATGCACACATCAGAGCCAGAAATCCTGCACAGAAACAGGCAAAGGTTAAGAGTCTGGCCAGCATATTGTCATTGGCTCTAAACTTCCTATGGGGTTAAAATATGGAAAAACCCTATCAGGAAAGGAACTCGTACAAAATCTGTAGATAAGAGTCCCATGGTTGGAAATGTTGTAAAACGAGAGCGTGCCAGCTTCATAGTCAAGGAAAACACCAACACGACTGGGTGGGACCATCAGAGACAGGGTCAAGACATTGCTCTTGCCTGTGAAAGTACACTCCTCAAAAGCATTATACACAGACTTTTTCCATAGCCCTATAACCCAGAAGCCATATTTAGGTTGATAATGTGAATTATTACTAATCCCCAAACGAAATAAGGGGGATCTTTCAGCATTTGAACAAAAGATTGGATTGAAGAGGTAGCTTCCATCACTTAATCCCAGAACCCAAGTACATTTTCTAGACACATCTACTTCCCAGTAATGCTTTCCTGATTGGATAGCTGGGTGTCCCAGGACGCCTTCATGACAGTTTTCACTCCCTAGTGCAAAATTTCTTCCTTTGTGGTCTTCACATCGAATTTGTCTTCTGTCATCAGAAATGACAATGTTTGGATTGTTGTTTCGAACCAGCATCACTTGAACTGCGCAAAAACGACAGGATGCATGTCATGAGAAGGACAGAAAAAAGCCTTACCAGTGATGCTATTAATAGAAGTCTAAGAAGAAAGCATACAGGCACTGGAGAGTACTTTGTGCAGAAGTCACAGGAGAGGCAGAGCATTGCAGGAGCATTACATATTTSGGGAGAAGCAACATGAGGCCTAACAGAAACATAAGCTCTGCAAGACAGTGAGAAGCAGGTAACAGGATGCTGTAATTTTTCCTTACCCCAGTAGCATTGGGCCTCTGTGACCTCTGAAATGGAGTAAAAATTTACAATATTAAATGCATGCAAAGGCATTGTAAAGTCCTTTTCTTCTCTGGATCAGGGGAAGAGTTGGAAACCCTAACAGGGTGAAAGATCAGCAGTCATTTCCCATCTGAGATGGTCAAATCCCCAGTAGCTGGTGGCTACTCTTATGTGTCCATATCTAGAAACCCCTGGATTCCCACAGCCAACTCATGCAGCATGGCTCTCCTCACCTTGCAGCACTTGCAGCATGCCTTGCAGATCAGGAGCTTGAAATACTCTCCTTTGTTTCCTGGGGATGGTTTTGGGCTTCCCCATCGAAAAATTTAGACTCCTAGGGATAAAAAGCAATTGACCTACAATCCCTTCCAGTGACCCCCAACGACCTCTGACTTCCTCTCATTTCCATCTACAGATGAACATGAGCTCTTTCGAGGATGCTGAAGAGGCAGAGAGATGGCAGACCACATCATGAATACAATCATGTCTCCTTCAACTTACTTTCAGTGTAGTGTAGGGAAGGCCTTACATTCTTAGAACCATGGTCCTTGCCTTTTAAAATTAATAGTTATTTTTCTCCCACTCTGCCTCCCTGAACTCACAAGAGATGATGAAGTAATAAATCTTAAAATAAACCAAAACTAATGCCCAAAAAAAAGGTGTGGAAAATATTCCCACGAATGTTAAGTGTGGGAAATATGTCTTTAAAAGTCTTCAAAACCTTTAGCTAGTACGGAAACTCGCGAACATCTGATTTTTCGGTTCTCTTGAAGAAATTCCAAACAATTGGAGACGATGAGGACAGCAAACTAAGACTAGTATGATGCCAGTGTCAGGAAAATCCTTGCTGTGGCTGGCTGGGTGTGCCTTCTGGACACAAGGATACCCTCTATCCACACTCCCACAGAGTATGGGAAAGAAAAGGATAGTTGATCAAACCTGTATCAAAAAGCATTATGTGCAGAGAGTCAAGGCTATTTTTGTAACTCTAAATAGAACAACAGAGAAGGATTGAATGTCTTCTAGTCTCAGAAGAAAATAAAGTGAACATATAGGAATTTTCACAGTGGACAATTCTGTGTACATTGCAGACAAATAAGATACATCCTATCTACCAAAAACAAGAACTTGTTAAATCCAGATCCACAGCCACATGCAGACGCACAGGGTGAACTGCAATGGAGTTAAGGGTACCCTAATTTTTTAATCCATAATCCAACTACTGAGTTAAACTCTTCAATTCCCCACAACCCATCTCTTTACCATAGAATCTAATCTCTTCTCAATAGTTGCAGTATTGCTTTTTGATCAGAAAATCAGCACTTCATCTAAATTGCCCCAACCTGGGAGAAATTATGTTTGACTTGAAAACTAAATCATTCTTACCACATAGAAAGACTGGCAGCCATACATACCGTTTTATGATGCTGTCCACACCCTAGATAGAAACAGAGAAAACAGGAGTTAAGACTTCTCATTAAGATGAGGGGGGCGGGGTAAGAATCCTTACAACTGAAATTCTATGAAAGAAAAGTCATGACAACACACAAGGAGCTATTTCCTGCAAGGGATAGTCTGTAAATGAGTTTATTAAGGCAGCAATGACATCTAATTGTGGGGCAGACAGTGATGAATCAGAGAAAGATTTGACAGAATGAGTCAGAAATAAGATATTCCCAACTCTCCTGAGAGCAGACAGGAAAGGGAGGCTCTTTGAGAGCAGTGCACGAAGAGTCAGCTGGAAGTCAGGGCAGTAAGTGGGGTTCTTACCTATGCCTCACTATGGTTTTGCTTTTGTCTTTGACTTCTTCAGTTAAGCTTTGGGATGGCTTTCTACACAGTCAGATGGCTTCTACACAGTCTACTTAAACACATTCTTTACAAGACTTTTCACACATATTTCATGGACTTCCCCTCTTAGCCCTACATTTTTTCTCTCTCTCATTATTATGTCACCTTTTAAAACTTCTGTGATGGTTTGTATATGCTTGGCCTAGGAAGTGGCACTATTAGGAGGCATGGTCTTGTTGGAATGTGTGTGGCCTTGTTGGAGTAGGTGTGTCACTGTGGGCATGGGCTTTAAGATCCTTGGCCTAGCTACCTGGAAGCCAGTCTTCTCCTAGCAGCCTTCAGATGAAGACGTAGAACTCTCAGCTCCTCCTGTACCATACCCGCCTGAATGCTGCCATGCTCCTGCCTTGATGATAATGGACAGAGCCTCTGAACTTGTAAGCCAGCCCCAATTAAATGTCCTTATGAGAGTGTCTGTTCACAACAGTAAAACCCTAACTAAGACACTTTCTTCTTAAATTTCATTTTTATATTTCTTTTATATCTAATTTTATTTTATGTGTGTTTTGCCTGTATGTGTATCTGTGTACCACGTGTGTCTGTGCCTTAAGAAGTCAAAGGGTGTCATATCTCATGGATAGAGATGGTTGTGAACCACTGTGGGTTTTGGGAACTGAACCCAGGTCCTTAATGACTGAGCCATTGCTCTAGCCTTACTATTATACTTCCTTTTCCTTTTTAAAGATTTATTTACTTTATGTATATGAGTTCTCCATCAGCATGTACATCTGCATGTCAGAAGAGGCATCAGATCCCAATATAATTGGATGAGAGCCACCATGTGGTTGTTGAGATTTGAACTCAGGTCTTCTAGAAGGGCAGACTCTGCTCTTAACCACTGAGCCATCCCTCAGACCCACTATGTTACCTCTTAGTTGTAGCATTTAATAGCTTTAATAAGAAGAAGGTGATGGATTCCCTAAAATTGGAGTTACTTTGAGTTGCAATGTGGATGCTGGGAATTGAACCCAGGCATTCTGGGTTCTTAATTACTGAGCCACTGCCGATGAAGAAAGCCTTAGATTATCCTATGATGGACAATATAAACCTCTCTCAGTTGGAAGTTCCTTTGTTTGCCAGTGACTCACTGGAGTTAGTAAAAGGTCCTTGCACCACACAGAGCTCTGTGGAGAGCCGGTGTCATAAATGCCCATGGATCCAACAGATCTCCTCCAAGGTTTAACTTTTGTGTTGTTCTTGATAAATTAATAAAAACAGAATTCTGTTCCTTGCTATTTGTGCATGCCATGATTCCTCCAGCCTCTGAACCTGATTCAGGAAAGACTACCGGAAGAGCTCACTCTCACCACCAGGAAGATCACAGCAGCAGAGATGGAGGGCAATGGCTTTCATGCCTCCTGACTCTCAGACACTGGGATCTCCTGCAGCCTTTTTTTTTTTTTTTTTTTTTAGATTTATTTATTTATTATATGTAAGTACACTGT
>BDUI01006225.1:74541-90184 GCA_002335545.1 Apodemus speciosus
ATATATATATTATATATATATACATATTGTCTCTGACCAAGGCAACTACAGAAGAAAAAGTATATTTGACTTACTGTTTAAGAGATATGAGTTCATCATATTAGGGACTCTTAGAGTAGTTACCGGTGAAAACTAACATCTCAAACATTAAATACATCAATATATCATTATAAAATATATATGTGACATTTTCTCCATTGATAAAACAAAATAATTATTTCAAAGTATGGAACAAGTGTAATGCAATGAACTTTTGTTTTAGCTTGGTAAAGTATTCCTAAGTTTAGAGTTTAAGCTTAGTCTGGCATGATGTTTAACAAAACATGGTTCGCCTTCATTAAACTGAGAAAGTATATTACCTTTTCTTTTCAATGCATAATTGCAGTACTTGATAATACATTTATGGCATTATCAACAGTAGATTCAGATTGCCATTTGAATGAAAATTTTAAGCCTCAGGTTTACTGGTACTAAATAGACAGCCTTGAATACATTTGCACTTTTCTCATTCACTCACACCATAAGGGTACAATTTGGCAAGCAATAATTTTCCTAGCAATAAATAAATAGATTCAGAAATCTAGGTGACACATTTATGACATGTTTACAAGTTAAGTTTTGTAGGAAAAAAATGAAGTCTAGGAATTCAGTTTAGCTTTTAAAATACATTACATTAAGCTGTGTCAATACTGAGAAATGCTTTGACAAGCATTTAAATAAGAAAAATATTTATTGTAAACTTTTAAGTTGAATAATAATAGGGTATTACAATTTATATTTGTAAGTCCAGGAGACCAAATATCCATTTTCTACATGCTTATTAAATGATGCATATTTACTGAAATGTTAATGAATTCCTAGTACTTTTGAAGTTTCATTATAGTGAGGAACACAAAGTTACATAGACAGAGCTATAGTCGCCCTGAGAAACAAGAATAAAAGCATCGATAAGGAAGTTGAATGAGATGCTCAGATGTCTAGCTAAATAACAGGATCTCAGAAGTTCTACTCTTGAAGTAAGTGGTCATAGTTAAACCATTGCTTTGTGATCTGCTACATGCAAAACATATGCCCATCTGTAAGTACTTGCTATGATGATTTTATAACATGTGAAAATTCTGAGGTTTAAACTGGTACTTTCAAAGCTTTTTTATGCCTCAAAAGCAGTTTGCCTCTTTTTACTTAGAATGAATAATGATTACTATAAATATATTTATTTATGTTAATGAGTTTTCTAATAGGCCACATAGAAACAGAATACTTTGGGAGTATTTCAGATTTCTCTCTGATTAGTCTGGATCTATGGAAATCTGAGACCAAAGTAAGATTAAATGTTCAAATCCATTATTAAAGGAACACTGGTCTATGAATGATTGAACACTTGTTTCTCTTCAAACTTCATTGAAATCAATATAATAATGTTAATAAGTGTGGCATGTATGAGTGACTGTCTTACAATGAATAACAATATTATTCGTATTAATAAGATTAGAAGGACTTGTTTGTCATCCCTTTCATGAAGATGATGCCTATAATAAATAAGCCCTCTTCAGATACCAGGTATGCTGGTAATATAGGATTGGACTTTTCCATATACAGAACTACTGTATTTAGCTTATCAGCCAGACAGGTTGTGGTATTTGATTTTAGGAAAGCATAAATGGGGTAAGACATCATGTATGAGATAAACTAAGATGATCATATGAGGAAAAGCTGAGTTATTAGGCATTCTATAAGCCTTTTCCTTGGGAAGGAAATAGAGCATATCAGTGTCTGTGAAAAGAGCCAACAAATGTTCGAGCAATCCAGTAGATTCTGTTTTATGCATACCCTTGCAACATTTGAAATTGTTCATTGTAGACTCACTATTTAAACCTGTGCCTTTCCATATCCAAGATAAGTTTACTTTGATTATGTCACATTCAGTTTCCAAAAAACTTTATATTTTATCATATGTATGTATATATATATATATATATATATACATATATATATACATATATATAAACTTATGCCATTAATCTATGTTATATAAACACCAGAAAATCTATGTCTAATGACTGGACAAAATGTCATTTGCAATAAGTAGTCAATCAGTCAATCAGTGAATATTTCGGCAGTAAATGTAAGTACTACAAGTCTATTGATCTTCCTTTACTGTTAGACTGGTGATATGGTAGTTATTTGGGTAGAAAAAATAATGTTTGTGGACAGCAGGACACCAGAAAATCTCAATGAGAATTGTAGCAAAGATTGGGTATTAAATATTACTCCAGATTTGTTGTATTCTTAAGTTTCTGATGAAGCAAAATTAAATGGTCAAAGACATTTCAATTCTGCTAGACAGAGAAGGAAAGACCATCAATACTGACAGAATGTTTGATTCTGTTCTTTCTTGGGGACTGTTTGAAGTTTGGATGGAGTTTTAATAAAATTCTCAGGAAATAAATTATACAAACTTGCTTTAGGGATGAAACAATACAATGTTCAAGTGAAGATGCTTTTAGGAGGTTGCAGAACTTGTATATTTGCAGAGTGAGAAAGGCTAACATGAATCATTCTATTTTTATGCAAAAAGTAGCTTCTCAGAAATGTCCACTTGTGAAATAATAAGAACAACTATTTTATTCACAAAGTTGCCATACCCTTGTGGGAAATCAATTCTTTAATAATTTTAAGCAAGTATGACATGCATTTATTTATGCAAAATAAGAAAAACATAAAATATAAAGTTAATTTAATTTTCTTTTATAACTATCTTATATTTCAATGAAGAAAATGAACCTCATTTAAAAAGAATTAAGCATTAAATGTAACAAAAGTAGAAATTTTAAAATAGAGATGTTCAAGTGAATCATGGCAGAGAAACACTCTCAAGATTGATATAAGGTCGACAAGCCATTATGTGTTTACAAACGCATGTTATTTATTCTTTTTTCCAATACAAAATAGAAAGGGCAAATTATTGAGTTTCACTTTCCCTTGAAGTTTTCAATATGTTGTCTTCTTTTGTTCTGAACTGAATAAATTAAACAATGAAACACATTAAACTTATACATTACCTAATTCTACATATTCTTGCCAGCTGTTCAGACTTTATTGAGTAATTCATTATCAGTGTGCTAGCATATTTGTGTTGATGAATCACACTGTTACATAAGTAGAACAAATGTGTCCTGGTGATGTATTAACTCAATAACTCAGAAGCAGGCAGAAATGAAGATTTGAGAAAGGTTCAGTATGAATACTTTTTAAACACATTGCATATAACGCTTAATAGGTGATAGAATGATATTCAACCCTAACTGTTCAATATTTCTGTTTTATAATAAAAATATTTTAAAGATGAAAACAATGACATCAATATTATAATTTTGTCAACATCAACAATTATTCTGGAAATTGGTTTCTAACTATAAACAAATAGCTATTTTTGACTGCTGACTACTAAGAGATTATTTTCAAAATTATTGATTACTTGTTAAGTAATAAGCAAATAATAGATGTTCTACTGTCTTGGGATTATTGTATAATCATATGGAGTTCTCCAGGTGCATATTTCAACCATTGTTAGCACTACTTTGTGTTTGTTTCCTCAAGAATAGAGTCAGTAACTGAAAGATGTACTGGACTTGGCTGAAAAAAATTATAAATTGATATTATATTTTTAAATTCAACTTCTATATGTATATAAATGCAAATATTATAATTTAATCTAAAATTTCATAAACTTTTACATCAGAATAAACACAAATTTCTACAAACAGATATAAATTATTTAAGTGATTTTATATGCATAAATTATTTTACTTATTTAACTTGCAAAACCAATTCAGTTTTAAAACTTTTGTAATGCATTTTTAGTAACTGTAGTCTGCTTGCCCTGCAGTGGCACACTACACACCTCACTGTAAGACCACACATTGGCATGTTTTCTTCCTGCTTTACCCACCCACTGCCGGTTATCATCCGTGCTCTAAAAACATTCTACAAAATCAACATTTTCACATTCAGGTAATCTTTGCTTTTTGTTTTTAACAGAATGTTGCTTGAGTTATCTCCCATGTTGTTGGAAATGGCAGGATTCYATTCTGTCATGTGACTGAGCAGCTTCACTTGGCGAATTGTACCTCACTTGGTTTATCTATTTATTGTTTGCTGGACATATAATGTTTTGTTTTTCTTCTATTTTCACATTGTAGCACCACATTGGAGCACATATGTCTCTTTACAGATTCATTTGGTGTTACTAGTTTTTTAAAAAAAAAGCAGAACACATCTTCCAGACCATTCTCCACACTAACTACATTAATGTACATTGTCATTTTTTTTTTTTTTTTTTTTTTTTTTGGTTTTTCGAGACAGGGTTTCTCTGTGTACCCTGGCTGTCCTGGAACTCACTCTGTAGACCAGGCTGGCCTCGAACTCAGAAATCCGCCTGCCTCTGCCTCCCAAGTGCTGGGATTACAGGCGTGCGCCACCACCGCCCGGCTTGTACATTGTCATTTACAATGCTTTCCTTTTTACATCCTTTCTGGCCGTGAATATCTTTTATTGTTTACAATAGCCATCTCGTTAGCATGGCATAATGTTTTGTTGGCTTTTCTTCAGCTATATTTTCTTGAAGACTAATAGTTTTGATCATCTTTCTATACATGTTAGTCATTTTTATTTGTGAACAATACCTCTTTTGATGATCTATTGCTTGGTTTTATTCATGTTCAATTTTATAATATATTTAGACAACTGAGTATGAGTTGTGTAGTTTGCTAGTGTAATCTAATTTTCAGGTGGTTTCTGCACATGTGGATCTGTTTCTTTGCTGTGAAGAAGCTTTTTTTATTTTCAGTAATCTAATTTGTATGACTTATCAGTTTCCTGCACCCTTGGAGCTTCTAGATATTATCAATCATCCCACTGAAACATTCCTTTTTTTTTTTTTTTTTTTAACTGCTGGAAGTTTCATGGTTCAGATAAAAGATTTTACTTTTTAATCTATATTGGATTTTGCTTTTGTTACTGGAAACAGTTAGGAGTTCAACATTTTACTTGTGGATAATTAATTTTACCAGAATTAGATATTAAAAAGTAGTTTTTGCATACGATGCCTGTACTTTCTTATAGACTATAAGCAAGGCTTACATCATCCTATCTGTTTAGTTGTTAACAAGGTACTGTTTGGTTTTGTTTTGGTTTTGACACAGGATCTAATTTAACCACAACCCAGAACTTGTTGTAATTGCTAGTATTGATTATCAACCTCACAGTACTTGGAATCACCTAGATAGAAAAGTAAGAATTATTGCTCTGGGCAATAATCTCGGCTAAGTTATGTTAGGGGAGAGGTATAGCCTAATAATGGGCAGCATCATTTCCTGGAATTGGTTCATGGAGCTCATAAAAAAATAAAAAAAAAAAAACCAAAAAAACTAAAATAATATAATTTTTATCTCTATTGTTTTACTGACACTAGATGCTGTAGTGACTTCCCAACGATGATGGACTGAATTCTCAGATAGTGAGCTAAAATGAACATTGCCTCCTTTAAGTTACCTTCTTAGTAGATGTTTAAAAAAATAGCAATAACGAAAATGATAACAAAAACCAAAGATAACTTACATTCATACTGGGTAGTCAAGAATACCTTTGAATGTCTTATCTTTCTGTATCTACTTTCTGAATTCTGTAATTAAAGGCACTCTCCATTAATAACCTTGTTTATGTGGGACTGGTGAATAAACCAAGAGCTGCATAAACATTATGCTTATGTCCAAACAGCTGGGATACATCCTAAGCCTAGTTCCAATTTGTTTTAATGACTGCAACTTTTTCACAAATTTTGAAAAAATGTACTCTAAAGACTTCTAACAGACTAGGAGGTGGTGGCACACGCCTTTAATCCCAGCACTTGGGAAGCAGAGGCAGGCGGATTTCTGAGTTTGAGGCCAGCCTGGTCTACAGAGTGAGTCCCAGGATAGCCAGGGCTACACAGAGAAACCCTGTCTCAAAAAAAAAAAAAAAAAAAAAAAAAAGAGACTTCTAACATGCCATTTTTCTTCAAGATTTTTTTGATTTTCTAAGGATTTTATGATTCCATCTAAAATATAGTGTTTAGAGGATGGTGGGATTGCAGGGACAGTGAAAAATGTCATTATCTTTTTTTGCAGTAACTGCAATAAATCTTCAGATTATATTAAATAGTTTAGATGTTTAGTAATAGAGATCCAGTCTTAGAAAATGTCACTCTATTTTGGATAGTCTTCATTTCTTCCATCAGTGTTTTAGGATTTTTATTATACAATTATATTTCATCTATTAGTTTATATTCATTTGTGTAATTTTATTACAGCTGTAATTATGACACTTTATTTTGGAAAGTCTGCTATTGCTTGATAACATTGGAAACTATGCTATTAGTTGATATCAGTGATACAGACGTTAAAGGTTAGTTTATATTTTTAGAAGATATAATATTGTGGACACATTTATAAGCTGAAGTTTACTGTGCCTGAAGATCAAACAACACCAGATAAATATGTGTAGTAGACAGAATAGCTATTTCAAATCTCTACTCCTAAAATTCACTTAATATATCATCTTCAGAGAGAAGACATATTATAAATTATACTGATAATAACAAAGTAATATTTTTCTTATATCAAAGGCTGAAAATGATAAATTCGTTTAATGTCTTTATTAGTTCTAATAGATTTTAGTGGCATTTTTGGAATTTTCTACATATAAAATCATGCCATCCCCAAACAGTATACTTCAATGAGTTCTTGTCAGTTTAGATATGCTCTGTGCTGGAATAGAATTCTATGTGAATAAAGCAAAAGTAACACTGCTTGTGTTATTCACGCTCTTAGCAGTTTTTCAAATTTCTCATATTAGTGAAACATTAACTTTTAGTTGATAATTAGCTTCCAGTACACTACTGTAGACTCCTTATGTTCCAAATACATTCGATAATTTATAGAGAATCTTGAAATTTATCAAATGCCCTTACAGACTATAGAAATGGCCTTTGACATAAGATTATTTATATTCTTATAGAATATATCTGTGTATCATTTTGTCCACTGATTTGCTTACTTCTTCAGGACTCTAATATAATGGAGCTTATAGTTATTTAGAATCACTTCTGTTGATGTTATGTTCACAGTGTCATTTTCCTTGTGTTCATTTTTACCTTTGATTTCACTAATAGGAATATTCATTTTTCTTTTCAAAGACAAGCTAAGAAATTCTCTATATTTTGCATATTTTCAATGATTCATTGATTTTTTTCACTTTAAATATTTTTATATCTACTTAATTTATTTCTAATGAAATCCTACTACATGTTTAATACTAATAATTTAAGGTAATACTTGATCTTGTTTCTTCAGTCTCTTTAGCTGTGTTAGGGATTGGGAGAGACACAAAGTATTCCTTTGGTCTCAACATTAACAGTGTTCTCAGTTCCTTGTTCTGGAAAGAGCTGTTATTAAAAGTCAGATTCCTAAGTCAAATAAATAAATAACTCAGATCTCTGTCTTTCTCTCATTCCGATTATTCATGAATTTCCCTCCCAGTCTCAGGTCTACTCTACTTTAATTTATGAAACAAAACACTTTCCTGGTGTTATTTATTTTCTGTAACTGTTTCACTGCTCCATACCAAGAGCATGTGCTTTCATTATCTTTATCCATAACTTGGTACAGATAACAGTGTCATGCAAATTAATGAACACTGTCTAAATCCAGGAGCACTTGATATGGGTTAGAGTTTACTGACATAAACAGCCTCACAGTCACCCAATTAAAATACTCTATTCAGCTGCACAGAGACTAAAATATACTTAACATTTAGCAAAAGTACAATTTTCTGTTTAAAACACAAGTCATGCTCCTCTAGGCGTACAGGCCTATTTGAGGAAGAAACAACAATACCAAGGTACAAAAATTATTTGCCTCAAAGAGTTACAACTGTACCTTTCATCATAAATGCCTTCAGCCTTCCTATAGTTGCTATTTTTTCCTTCCTGATATGATCTCTTCACCTCCTTTCAAAGCTGAATTCCTCTTTATAATTCAGGTCAGACACAGAAGGGCTTTTCAGAAACACATTCTTCATACTTTATGTAGTCATGTTTATTTTCCTTCATTATTACAAGCCTCATTATACAATAAAATGAACTTTATTTGAACAACCAAAGTTCGCTCTCCATCCAGAAATTACTAAGCAAATAAAAGACATATATTTAATATTTAATTAATGATAATGAATACAATTTTATTATTTGAATTGCTGAAGAGAATATCATTATTGTGTAGTACTTGAAAATGTTATCAATAACCAAGTTACAGAGCCTCTTAGGCATTCATAAACAGGGAGACGGACTCAGAAAATTTTGTTAAATGATCATATTGTCAAACGCCCTCCTAAACATTTAGGTTTGAATTCATAAATTTGTGCTGCTCTCAGTCTTAAGAAGTGAAAATTCTTTTGCAATGGTTAATAGTTCAATGCATTATAAGTGGTCAAAGTGTTGAGAATAACAGATTATGAGTATATAGTCATAGATGAGTACTCTATACCAGCCCTAAATATCTCATTCACCATCATGGATTGGGAAGAAAAAGTTTAAATGACAAAGGATAGGGAGGAGAGATATGGAATACAAAACACGACATTCACAGACATGAACTCACAGCATCTATGTTTATCTAGGCAGACATACACAAGATCAAGTCAGTCAAAGTTGCAGCATGAATAAAATTAGTACTTCAATGTCTACACTGCTAGGTAAGTAGCTATGAGCAGATGATAGCTACTGATGAATGAGCATCACCGTTCTTTTGGGTTTTGAGATTGATAGTTATTTCACAACAAAGGTGGGCAGTGCAGGCTTAGATTTTTCTACACTTAGTTTATTTATGGTTCTGGAATGATTGAACCTCCCTGCTAGGCCATCAACCAAAGGTAGGGGAAAATGAAGGTTTATAGGAAAAGGGGTTGTGGACCTCTTTAGAGGTAGTTCATTGGGATAATGCCTCTCTTCATTGTTAGGACACCAGAAGTCCAATCCAAAGCAAACATCAAACATGAATCAGTAGCAGAGGGTAAATTCTGCAGAAACCTTGAGGATCTGCAAAATCAGCACTAGTCAGCAAAAGTGGCAAAAATCAGCTAGAATACCACGGGAAGTTCTTTGACGTATTTCTCTTTATGAAGTGAAGACCAGTAAAGACCAATGAAGCATTGCAAGGCATAGCAACTCATCCTCTCATTGATGGGCTATGTTTATATACTTTCTAAATATTATGTGCCCTCTCAAGCATCTGCTCCTGTAAAACATCATATATTCTTTCACATGCCTGCTTCAGTAAAACATCTTCTCATGTATTTGCTTCAAAAAAAGTCTTCTCTCATAAGATAGATTCCAGAAAAGAATTATGTTACACAGGTCAGTTTCCAAAGAAACCAGAATGGTGACATACAGAAAGTTGAGTTGCATCTATAGATTCCACATAAAGACAGCAACTAAGAGAGATGCATAGTTAAAATCACGGTTCTGGGAAAACAAAAACAAGTATGACTTTGGACAATATGACTGATGAGCTCATTGTCTCAGAAAACAAGATAGATGACTTGATATCTGCTGGATGCCTTCAAATAATGACATCTGCCCTCCAGATATACATATGTATGTAGCCATTCAAACACCAGATACATAAACACATCTGTATATACATATACAAAGAGAAATACTCTAAGTAATCACAGGTGAATTCTACTCAGCTACAAAATATGAATTTTTGTCATGGAGTAGATAAAACTGAAGATTATCAATAAGACATTTCATCAATCTCAGAATGAGAAGTATTTCATTTGGTAATTATGTTAAACATAAATTCCTATAAATCCATAAAATTGTGTGTATGTGTGTAGGTGTGTGTGTGAGTATGTGTGTGTATGTGTATTTGTGTGAGTGTGATGAATATAGAAGGAAAGATATTCCTATTTCAGTGCACTGTCAGGAGCCATCATAGGACAAGCTAATAATTAGCAGGTCATCTTACCGAGATGGTCTGCTTCAGATTATATTAAATCCATGATTATAATAAATCTTGCTTCCAGGGGAAGGCCCATGAGAAAATCATTCTAGGAAAGATTACTGCTATTAATATGCTTTCCTTTTATTAAACATATGTGATATTCAGTAGGTATTAGCCCACCCTTTTGAGCAGATCTCCGCAGATCTATGAAGCTCATCTGTCTTGTAGTGATGCTATAGAGACAAATAGATGACCTTAATATTTATTGATGATCCTATAAGMATTCCTTAAATTATATCAGTATTTATTAAGATTTTTCATAGGAAGACTGCTATTAGGTCCTTTTCTGGTAGTCAAAACTGCAATGAGAACTCTGCCTATCTCACATGTGTCACCAGTTAATTGCTTCTAGGTAGAAACCAGGCCTTCTACTACTCAGAACACATTCTAAGAGGTTGTAAAACCATTACCCAAAGGTCATTAAAAGGGAACTATTTATTGTAGATGCTAGGGCAAAAGATAAAATATTAACTGGGATTATCTATACAAAACTTCACTAAAAACTTAGTTATGATTTTTAACTCTCAGTGAGTTGTAACAGATGTTTAGCCAGATAATTACTCATAATGGATATGCATGTAAACATACACTGTTGTAAATGTCTTATTCGATTTATGATTTAAATTTATGTGTGAACTTGTGATTAATTTTTTGTCATGTGCTCATGTTTTCTAAAACAAGTATAAATTGCTGAGGACAAAGAGAGAAGAAATTTCCCCTTCTCCCCCTTTTTCATTCATTCCATTTTCCCCTTTTTCTTAGCATTCATAGGAAACGTTTTACAACTAAGAAATAAACAGCTAAAATCACGTTTCTTTTCTCCTTTTTTAAAATTACTTTTATATTTTTGCAATCCAGTTTTTACCCCTTCCTGGTTTGCCCTCCCACAGTTCCACATTTCATTCCTCTACACACCCCACCCCCACACCCCATCCTCCTGCCCAGCCTCATCAAGAGGACTTCCCTTTTTCTTCATGTAACTTACTGCTGAGATAGAACAAAGGCTATTTTACTTAATCCCTTGCTGTTTCAGGATGAGGTGCTAAGTGCCAGAGACTGCACTTTCTGGCTTCAAAGGAACACAGAAGGCAGGTCAGCTACAGTATCAAAGTAAATTAGACTTAGATAAACTTTTAATTATTATACAGCAACCATAAATATCTCATAAGACAAAAGTCTTACCCTCTGCCAGTGCTCTTCATCCCCTCCCCCCGCAGCTTCAAGGAAAATCTACAAGAATCAAGACCCCTGCCAGGGCCAGCAATCAGCAAGGCACAAGGAAGGCAAAGGAGAGGTGGGAAAGAAAGGAAGAGATATATGCATATGTGATAAATCTGGTCAAGGTACATAATATGCTTATATGAAAAGGTCCTTGTGGAACCTGGCACTCTGTACAATTAATATATACCAAGAAATGTTATTGTTAATAAAACTATGCCACTGCTAAATCAAATGTGTGCACCCAGGCCAATGCAAGACATTTACTTCCCATAAACTGGTATCCCCTCATAATTCTGGGGGCAGAGGTAGGCTATGTGAACTGTTGATATCTGATTGCCTATGCTACCCTTCTCCTTTGACTATCTAAAAACTCTGAAAGTGGAAGATGAAACTTGCTGCTTGTAAACAACCCCCTCTGACTCTTCCTGTTATATTCCAAAACCTGAGAATTATTATCTCATGTACCCTTGTACCAATAAATATGGGTTCCCCAAATACTGGGGTGGAAATCTCAGCATTGTTAATAAAAAAAGACAAAACTGACTTCATTCATGAATCACGAGCTTTAACACTGCTTTCTCCTCCACGACAGCTCATTATTCCCACTCAGGGAAAAATAAATCTGTGTAGCTCTTAGAAATTATCAAAATCTGTGAAACTTCATTTGTTTCTAGACTTCTTTTCCTGAAACCTTTTCACTGCTTTTTCTAGCCCAAGGCAGCACATTCCCTGTTCAGATTCAAAATGTTGCCAACCCTCTTTAAGCTGGTACTTTCACCAAAATAGAAGTTCAAAAAAGTCAGACTTTTGCACTTGAGAGTTGCACTTTTCTTTAAAATATGAATGTCAGAAAGTCATTGTAGTCATAAGTGTATATTATATATCTAAGAACAAAATACACTTTTAATATATGTAATTTTATAAAAAGAATCACAGGCAATGAACATATTGGGAAAAAGTAATCATTTAGGTTTGTGGTTGACATGGGATGTTTTCATGAAATCTAAATCAGTCTTATCTCCAGGCAAATGAAGTCTACAAAGTTTTGGGATAGTCTGTAAGGGATTTGATTCCAGTCAGGGAAGGAAGGTGTGGGACAGTTTTAGAAGATGTATAATATAAAGGATGGCAGACTTATCGAGGAATTACCATTGTTGATGAAGATAACTGCTACTTTTTCATGTGATTTCTTTGCCCATAGTTAATGCCACTGGCAGTAAATACACAAGGCAGCAAATATTTGCAGAGTTTCTGGATTTGGAGTCAGATTTTTATTTATAATTCTGTACTATATATCCCTAAGCCCGTTTTATGACATAGGATAATATCTTTTGTCTGGGACATGACTACACCTAAAAGGTAAATCTATATTCAGGTAAAAGGTATATCCATATTAAGGATCTCACCAGAAACTCACATCCAATGCCATTGTGGTGTTACATTTTCTCATCTAAAATTTTTAACTTGAATTTGACATCAGTATTATACTTACATTACTTTCAGTCCAAGTTTGCTTCACCCTAACGGTCCCAATATACTTCCTACCTCCTCCTCAAATTCTTTTTAAATAATTTTAAAAATTATGATTTCACACACACACACACACACACATCTTTTAGTATTATACATATGTATAAATGTTTAATGCCTACCACTAGAGATTGGATGATTGATCAGTGGGTTCATATCTGGAAAGGCCTGATTCTCTCTCAGCAGCCAATAACTTGTAGCCCTTTGTCTTTCAAGATTTTTTTCTTCCACATTGAGATATAAATTGGTGATGCCAGTGTCCAGGTGACTCCATTGTTAAAATATTTATATCCAAATACCTGATGTACAAAAAAGACAGTATTTTATAGCAGATGTCCTGATCCACTGGCTCCTAAAACTTTCCTGTCTTCTTTCACTTGATTTTCTGGAACATAGGTGTAAGGGTTCAGCTTTAGATATAGTTGATAACTGCAGAAGGGCACACCACAGGCAGCTTTCCTTTGTATTTCGACCAGTTGTGAGTTTTCATGATGATTTCCAGCTGCTTCAAAAAGAAGCTGTGAGGAGGAGCAAGAACTGAGCTTCTCTGTAACTATAATAGGTCCTTAGAATGGATTTTGAAAATGGTCCAGTTTAGGAAAGTGGCAGTAATAGGTTCTCTTCTAGGATGGATGATTTCTCCAGCTACAGGAAATTTGCTGGATTTGCAGTACCAGAGAGGAAATCACTCCCATTGAATGGGTTTTATGTCTAAAAGATAATGTTTGGTGCCCTCATGTTAGAAGTGAGACTATTGTACTTTTGGGGATATCTTGCTCTGCTGGTCATTATTGTGGTCCTTTGGTTTTGCAGCTGGGTAGGACTTCTAATTGATTTTCTTCCTGGCAGTTTAGATAATACCTTCTAATATTACTTGACAAATCAATAGAGTTTTACCTTCTACTTCTTAAAATGTTTGTTTGTTTGTTTGTTTGTTTATATCCCAAATGCAGCCCTCTCCCAGTCCCCCCCCACACACATAGTCCATCCCCCATCCAGGATCCCAATCTCCTCTGAGCTTGTGGACCCCCTAGCTATCTCCTGAACCTGGCACATCAAATCTCTTCCATATTAGGAGCATCCTCTCCTACTGAGGCTAGACAAGGTAGCCCTACTAGGAAATAGATACCCCAGTCAGGCCACAGCTTTTCCAAGAACCTCCACTTCAGTTGTTCCACGACCAACCTGGAGACACAAATGCACTTCTGTTACAGCTGTGCTGGGAGCCTTGCTTCAGCCCCTGTGCTCTTTCATTGGTGGCTCAGCCTCTGAAAACTAGGGGTCCAGGTTAGTTGAATCTGTTGGTGCTCCTATGGTGTTCTCATCCCACTCTTAGCTTCCAATCCTTCACTCAACTCTTCCATAAAAGTCCATGGTCTCTTTCTTCAGAGACTTGAAGTTCTTGTCATACAGATCTTTTACTTGCTTGGTGAGAGTCACAGGAAGGTCTTTCATATTACTTGTGACTATTATGAAAAGTGTCATTTCCCTAATTTCTTTCTCAGCATGTTTGTCCTTTGAGTTGAGGAAGGTTACTGATTTTTTTGTTAATTAATTTTATATCCAGCCACTTTGCTGAAGTTGTTTATCAGGTATAGGAGTTCTCTGGTGGAATTTTTGAGCTCACTTAATTATACTATCATAACATTTACAAATATCGATATTTTGAATTCTTTTCTAATTTATACCCCTTTGACCTCCTTTTCTTGTCTAGTTGCTCTGGCTAATATTTAGAGTATTATATTGAATAGGTAGAGAAAGAGTGGGGAGCCTTGTCTATTCCCTGAATTTTGTGGGATTGCTTCAAGTTTCTCTCCATTTAGTTTGATGTTGGAAACTGGTTTGCTGTATATTGCTATTACTGTATTTACATATGGGCCTTGAATTCCTGATCTTTCCAAGACATTTACCATGAAGGGGTGTTAAATTTTGTCAAATATTTCAAGTTTCGAAGAAAGAAATTGAAGAAGACCTCAGAAGACAGAAAGATCTCCCATGCTCATGGATTAGCAGGATTAATACAGTGAAAATGGCCAACTTGCTGAAAGAAAGCCACAGATTCAATGCAATCCTCATCATAATTCCAACTCAATTCTTATTAGAATTAGAAATAGCAATTTTCAAATTCATTTGGAATAACCAAATACCCAGGATTGGAAAAAAACTATTCTCAACAATAAAAGAACTTCTGGAGGAATCAACATCCCTGACCTCAAGCTGTATTATACAGCAATAGTAATAAAACAAAACAAAACAAAACAAAACAAAAACCTGAAAGGTATTGGTAGAGACAGGCAGGGAGATCAATGGAATAAAATTGAAGACCAAGCCATGGACCCACACACCTATGGTCACTTGATCTTTGACAAAGGGGCTAAAGCCCTACAGTGAAAAAAGACAGCATTTTCAACAAATGGTGCTGGTTCAACTGGAGGTCAGCATTCAGAAAAATGCAAATCAACCCACACTTAACTACTTGTACAAAGCTCATGTTCAAGTAGATCAAGGACCTCCACATAAAACCAGATACACTGAAACTAATAGAAGAGAACGTGGGGAAGAGCCTCTAACACATGGGCACAGGTGATAATTTCCTTAACAAAACATCAATAGCTTATGCTCTAATACCAACAATAGACAAATTGGCCCTCATAAAATTGCAATGCTTCACTGGGCGTGGTGGCACACGCCTTTAATCCCAGCACTCGGGAGGCAGAGGCAGGCAGATTTCTGAGTTCGAGGCCAGTCTGGTCTACAGAGTGAGTTCCAGGACAGCCAGGACTACACAG
>BDUI01006226.1:39086-51072 GCA_002335545.1 Apodemus speciosus
CCATTGACCTCCCAGCTCCTCGCAGCCATGACTTTCAGTGTCCTTCAAGGTGCCCAGGAAGACTTACAGTTTCAAAGTAACAGGAACAGACAGTGGAGAGTGACCCCCTGACCCATCCCGGAGGGTGGTCACTGCTTGCTGGCCTGAGGCTTTGAATCTTCAAAGCCTTTTCTTTAATGTGAAAGAAATGTAATTTATTTGTCAAATCAAAAGCTCCTTAGCTGTGCAGCCTGCTCAGCACCAACTCCCTCGCCTGGGGCAGCGCTGGCTGAGGACGGCTTCCAGGCTATGCGCACGCATGCCTAATTAGGTTTATATGTATGGAGTGTGAGGCTGTTCATTTACACGGAGCCCTGCGAGCRAGTGTGCTCCCTTGTCAGACAAGTCTGTCTGCAGCATGTGCACATGCACACGTTACATGTTTGACCTGCAGCCATATGTGCACACTCGGCTAGGTGATCCCAGGTGAAGCRTACGGATGTGAGCATCCTCAGCGATGCAGGCATGGCATGGGCAGAAGGCATGCACAGAAGCATTGTTTACAATGGAGGAGTCAACTGCCTTAGGAATGCAGTCAGCAGACTCTCATGCTTGCTGGGATCTCGCCTTACCAATGTTTCCTGGGACATCAAGACACCATGCTTTTCTTTGCCCTTAATCTGTTCTAAGGATCTCACTTCCRAGCCACCTGGCCCCTCTGCTATGTCTATGATCCTCTATCTGAGTAGCAGCTGCCAGGCTAACYGGCTGGGGCAGGAGGACGTGGGGTGCCTTGGGTGCTCTGGGCAGCGAGAGGTAATGAGAATAACTGCCCAACCATTGGTTCCATGAAGGAAGAGAGGCAAAAAGAGTGCCAGCCAGTGCTCCTGGCACCTAACCCCAAGACCTAGCTGCCTTCCAATAGACTTGCAGGCTGCATCTGAAGGCCCGCCTTGGCTGGAGGACCAGAGGATGCAGAGCACAGGACGGAGGTGAACTTAAACATCAGGGCCAGGTCTCAGCCCGCAGAGGAACCTGCATTCGCTTTCCACAAGACTCTTGGGAAACATTCATTGCTGGCTGGGAAGCTTGGGCTGACAATGGTCTGGGAGCAGAGCAATGGAGACCACAGGCCGATGAACCTGGAAGAGTCTTGTATAGAAGAGGGGGAGGGGTGTGGAATCCAGAGAGGAAGCCGTGGAGAGAACGACTTTCTGCAAAAGCTGCCGTAGGAGGCAATGGAGAACTGCTCGGCGAGCAAAGTGGCTTGCCCAGCAAGTCTGGAAACCTGTGTTAGAGACGCAGAGCTCAGGTAGACATGCCAAGAGCGAACCAACTCCACCACATTGTCCTCTGACCTCCACACGTGAGCCTGTGGCACGCACCTCCTGTGACTCAAGCATGGTAGCGTGTACCTGTGAGTGTCATCTTCGAGGCAATAGGATTACAAGTTTGTGGTCTGCCCGAGCAGCAAAGCAAGACCTTGTTTCAAAATAAAATAATAAAATAAAAATTAAAAACGTAAAATAACCCCAAAGCTAGAGTGGGTGAGACCTAGGCATGCCCAGCCTCTGGAAGCCTCTGGAAGCCTCTGGAAGCCTCTCCAGGCTCTGAGACTCAGCCTCGCATGGTCCTTTCTCTCTCTGGTCAGTCTAGGTCCTCTCCAGCCCAGCTGGCCAGCTCTCCTGTGGTTCCTGAGGTCTGAGCTGACTGCGCGCACACACACACACACATACACACACACACACACACACACACACACACACTCATGCCCCCCCCTCCTGCATGTGTGTCTCCCTGTGATCACAACAAAAACGCTTGCTGCTCCTTCCCCAAGGCTAGGCTGCTGCTAAGTTGCTTCCTGCTGGCTTGCCTAGCTTCCCTTCCTGGGGACCCCAGCATTGAACTCCCAGGCATTGTTAAAAACAGCCTGTAATTAATATTCTGGGCTTGTAGGTACAGGTACCTCAGGACTCTGGGAGCTGGAGATTCTCTGGCCCGCCCCGCCCCTCCCCATYCGCTCTCCCAGCAGCTCTCAGCACCTCTGCCTTTCAGTGCCTGTCTGCTCTCTTGCCTGTTATCTCTGCTCMGTCCTTTCCATCCTTTCCCATCTCAGGCTGGTGTCTCCCGGCTGCTCCTTTAGGCTGCAGCTGCCTCTGAGGCCTTCRCTGTTATGTTTTTATGCCACTGCCTGTCTCTCCTCTGGAGTCAGCCTGCCTCTTTCTCTCCAAGCACTCTGATCTTCCTTCCAGTGACTCCTTTGGTTGTCTGTCTTCCTCAAGCTCTGTCAGCCCCTCTCCCTTCCTCTCCCTCTCTGTGCTTCACCCCACCTCTCCCTGCTGATGGTAAAGTACAAATAAATGAAAAAGGCCAAGCCCATGTTCCTAGCTGTATAAAGGAACCCTGCAACCTCAGGGTCCTGGCCGACGGGGACTGTGTTGAGCAAAAGATCTCTAATTACTGCTTCTCAGAGTTAGGCCTTCAGCTAGTGTGTGTGTGTGTGTGTGTGTGTGTGTGTGTGTGTGTGTGTGTGTGTATGTAAGAGAGAGAGACAGAGTCAGACAGAGACAGAGAGACAAAGAAAGAGACAGAGAGACAAAGAGAAAGAGAAAGAGAGACAAAGGCAGAGACAGGCATAGAATCTAGGGGCCAGGGGGACCTAGGCTGTGACTAGCGTTAAGGACACCAGCTAGTTTCTCATCTGTGGGTTGCCCATGGATTGCTTTACCTGTGGTCTCAATTTATTCCAGGTTCTGACCTGCTTGTCCAGCTGGCTCTCTCTATAGGCTAGTTCCAAGTGAGGTCTTCCCCTGACCAAGGCAGAAGCCCCAGTCCCAGCCCACAGGTTTGTCATGGACAGGGCTCAATGAGATTATTCTTACAGTCCTGAGAGAACTCCTCCATGCTCTTAGTATCTCAGCTGGGAGCTTTCTCTCAGGAAGGAATCTAGGGTACATTCTAGCCTGTTCTATTAAGGTCTCGTGTTTCTCCTCCAATGAATCATGAGGAAGGGACTCTCCAGATATAAACCCTCCATTACATGTTTATAAAGACCACCTCAGTAAGATATCTGGAGTGATGGTGGGTTTTATGAACCAGCTTGACTGAGCTAAGGGACACCTTATATGGCTGGTAAAACATCTTGAGTATGTCTAGTACAGGTAAGGCTGGTAGAGAAGTTTCACTCTCAAGATGAACTTGCTAAAGAACACTTATTGTTCTTGCAGAAGGTCAGGGTTCAGTTCCCAGCATTCATTCAAGGTGGATCTTTAAAGAAGAGAAAAGGCCACTCCCCCCAAAGAGAGCAAGCTTCAGCAAGTCCACAGACGCCTTCAGTGAGTCAAATGGTCTTGAGCTAGGGAGAGCTTGCTATATCTTCTCTTGCACTCAAATATCAGGGCTCTTCATTCTTGAGCCTCAGGACTCAAACAGGACAATGGCATCCTTGGCTTCTTCAGCCTTCAGACTAGAGTGGAAAGATGTCATCAGTCTCCCTGGGCCTTTTGACCTCCATAATCATGTGACTCAATTCCCATGACAAACCTAAATCTACTTGTCTATTTAATCAATATCTACATCATCCATTACTCTGATGAGTCACTGATAGCTATAGCATTTATCACTGATATCAATATCATTTAATATCTATATTGTCTCTCTTCTGTGATATCTATACCATCTATTGTAGGCTTATTTTTTTAAACATACTTTAATRAGGGTTTTCAAATGCTTTGACCCCACTTTTTAGCCCACTGTTGAAAGGTAGGGGAGAAAAGATGGCAAGCAGGTCAGGGGAAGTGGATCTGTTTAGAAGTAGTTCTTTGGAGTGACTCCAATCTCTGTTGTCAGGATACCAGGGGTCCCAGGTCAATAGTGCTAGGATATTAACAGTCCAGTTCAAAAGTGTCACCAAACACAAAACAGCGATGGCAGCCAGTAGAAACTACCAGGCCTCCACCGAATCTGCATGAGTCGGCAGAAGTGACCAGGACCAGTCTAAACACCAGGAGTTCTCTGCCATGCCTCTCTCAACAAGGTGAAGGTCAGTAAGGACTCGAGACMAACCAAGTGTTCCAGAGCCAGCTATGCAAGTAACTGCCACTGTCTGTCTAGTCCGACTTACACTCTCCAAACATCACATGTCCTTGCACAAGTCTTGCCTCAGCAAAACATCACATGTCTCTGCATCACATGACACAACCAGAACTATCAACTTCAATCTATATGTATATATGCACTGTTTATATCAATCCTAGCTATGTTTGTATAATCTGTACCAATAACATCCACACCATCTCTGTATCTATCATCCATATGTCTAGGTCATCAGCATCATCTATATCATCTGTTTGCATCATCTATATCTAGATCATGTTTATATCATCTTTATYTGTGTCATCTATATCACTGAAACCTACTTCTATATCTTTATTATCAGCATCTTTATCATTTATAGAACTGATTTATATCATTTACATCATATACCTGCATCATCCATATTTTCTATACTATCTATAGCATCTATATCTCTATTGTTAATAGCATCTATAACTATGTGCATACAATCTGTACCAATAACATCGACACCATCTCTAATTTATATCATCCATATCATCTGCCTTCTGCATCATCTATACATAGGTCATCTACGTCTTTGTCATTGGCTTTATCTAATCTACATCTATACATCCTCTGCATCATCTATACCATCTCTATCCATCTATCCCATGGATCTACACCTGGCTCCTTGTTCAGGTTCTCTGGGGAACCCTCACTAATATACTACCATAGAGCTTAGCATTAGAAGTCTGGAGATCTAATACATCTTCCTCCATTTAATGGTTTTGTGACTTTAGGCAAGTTATTTAATCTCTCAGAAGCTCAGTTTCTCCATCTGCAAAACATGAGCTTAGAAATATCTAGTTTATTGGCAGCTCCCACACAGCTCTAGTCTTTAGGAACATGTTTACAAGTGATATTGGAACGAATAGCTTGTCTTGGACATCAGTATCATGTCTGAGTTTATCCAGTGAATTCCAGCATTCATGGTGGCCCACTTATGCCACACTGTGCATGGAATGCAGAACGGGGTGCTCTCCAGGCGACAGCTGAGGCTTCGGGCTGTGCTGCTGCCTGCAGGTCGCTGGGACGGATCTGAGGTATGACAGTGTTTACTATCCTGGCCACTCCCTGGCCGGTTCCTCCTCTACCCTGGCTCCTTTTCCAGGCCCCTTCTAGTGTATCCGGTGTCTCAAAGGGGAACTGCTTGAGTTTGTACCCTTGCTGTAGGTCCTGCTTCTGCAGAACTCAGGCAGAGAGAGCAAGGCACTGCCAAGACTGTGTCTTAGGATCAGGAGCCCCGAGCTCATTTCCCAACATGACTTGGCTGACTCTCTTTCCTTCAAGCTAATTCCTGATCCATGAAATGGGACGGTTGAAATTTCCTTTCATTTCTAGTCCTAGGGCTTGGTGATGTCGACATCAAGTGAGATAACTCAAGAGAAAGAGTAAAAGGCAGACCACGGTGGCTGCATGCATGTCTCACATCCTATTATCCTTAACATTTGGTCTTGTCCATTCAACTCTTGCTTCCAAAGGCAGTTTGGGGAAGGAATACCTCCCGGGTCATCTCCGGCATGGATTCTTTGGGGCCGGTCTGCCAGCCCCTTTCACATCACGCCTGTGCCTTTCCCACTGGGGAGCTGAGGGCTTCTGCTTTTTTTCACCTTTTCCTCCCATTGTGTAACTATTTAAAGCTCTCTTATTACTGGTGTTGGGGCTGCTCCCAAGAGGCTTCCCGGCTGCTTTTCTCAGGATTTCAAGTGGATAGCACCCTTTTTTTCTGGTAATAAATGATAAATAATAAAATGCAAATATATGACATAACTTGTATACATTTAGGCAATGCCCTTCTCTTTACAAGACTTCTTCCTTTCTGTATTTTAGTCATGCAGAGATTTTTTTCTTCCTTTCCTGAAGCTCATCTTTTTGATCTGTGGCACAGATTTTTTTTTCTTTACTGGCTTTCAATAAGGATTTTCTTTAGTTTTCAACAGTCTATAGGCTTCTTATGCTTTCAAAATGTTTTTTGTAACCTTTCTTTAACAATCCTCCTGATCTTTAACCCTTGAACACAGCTCTTGTTTTCACCATTTCTGTCTTTAAGAAGTAAGCCAACGTAAAATGGGTATTTTTGACTTTGCCACCAGGGTGTCCAACTTTAAGATCTGAGGTCCAAAGAAGGATGGGCTTGGTCCACAGACATGTCTGCCCAGCCCCAGACTCTTGTTTCCAAAGGCACGTGGCCTCCTTCCTGGCCCAGGATACAGCAAGCCTGGTGTCTGGGGCTGCCATACCCATCTCTGTCACCACTGGGGCCTCACTGCATGGCGTCACTTTATCACTTGCACCAGCTGTCTGCCCTGGCTGCACCTCGCCGTTAATTAATCACACCCTCTGCCATCAAGAGCCATCTCTCTCCTGACTACAGCCTTCAGGCCCTGTCAGATGAAGATGCAAAACACTTTCATCTCTCCTGACTCCTCCAGTCTCTCTGTGCAGTTTTCTTCTCTTGGCCAACCTCGGGTACCTTTGTGTGTCTGCCTGTGCTCCTGGTCCAGAGCCATCACACAGCCTGGAATCTTCAGGGCATTCGAAGTCCAAGAATGGGGAGGTTGGGGTCTTAGGCTTCTTCAGAGGCCAGTGTTCAAAAATTGCTCCAGGGCAGGGAACTAGGAAGATGGCTCAGTTGGTAACATGTACATACACACAGACACAGACACAGACACAGACAGACACAGACACACACACACACACACACACACACACACACACACACACTCATGCAAGACTGCACCTCGTGTCTTACCAACAGATACAACAGCAAGCAACTTACAAACAATGCTGTGTTAATACCCAGTCTGCAAAGGAAATCAGGTCTCTCAAAGTGGAAAACCAGTGAAGAACTCTGTAAATAGTGTCACAGGCAGTGACAAGCTCTGCAAATAGTGACACACAAGCTCAGCACCTTGCGAACAGCTGGCATTGCACGTGGGGTGTGTGCACCCAGGCCAGGGCTACACTGGGTATCCAGACCCTGGCTCCCCTTCCCCCCACCCCTTCCTTCTTCTCACCAGTCTATGCCTCTCTGCTTCACTTCTCCTTGAACACAGGGCAGTATAGAAAGCCTGTCTGAGAGACGGCTATCTATATAGCTTTGSATTGGAGGGGAGATGGAACTATGTCATGGATTCTATCTCACACACCCCCAACCCCGCAAGGGAGGCCGAGCTTCTCCTATAGACATGTTCTGAACAGCTCCAGGTCCTGTCTTCAAAGACACACAACCCACTTTCTGGCACTGAATACATGTGAGTGAGCATGTGTGTTCAGTGACCTAGCCTGCACACTGCTAGGTTTCTCCCTCTATAGGGACCGAAAAAAAAATGAGATGTATTGACCAGAGGAGGAGGTAGCCTTTCCCCAAGGAGGGGGTGGCAACAATGTATCCATCGACTCCTCCTCATGGCCCTAAGAGAAGGCTCCCGGCTAGCAGGGAGGAGAGAGGGCATCCTTGGGAAGGTTGGCTCGGAGCAGGGGAGAATGTGGTAGCAGGTACATCTGCTTTTCAGGCTGCAGTCAAGGATTCCCCATGCAGGAGGTACTGCTCCAACCAGTGGTGATTTGGGCTTCAAAGTCTCCTGAGTTCTGACTACGGATGAGGCATGTTGGAAGGCAAATGTAGCCTCTTTCTGTTCCCTTCCCAGTCCCCCAGGTTTCACATCCAGGGGCTCCTCCTGGGTGCACAAGAGCTCTGCCTAGGTTGGCCTGGCCTCTGCAGCATGGGCTAAAGAAATCAAATGGGAGAAGGATCTGAAATTTTGGAAAAGCAGTTTCCAGGGGGACCAGAAGCTGAACCCAATTAGCAGAGCTATACTGCACAAAGGCTGTTGTCTCGTCATTCCGTTTCAGGGTTTCGTGACGTTGTCTGTGAGAAGCCCTGTTCACTCATTAGCTCAGCTTCTCATTCATTCCCTGGCCTGCCTACTTACTTATCCAACAGACAGTGGGATAAGACAGACAGTGGCACCCTGCTGAAGAGGAGACAGGCAGCTCAGGGTTCAGAGGGTCTGATTTTGGAAGACACCCATTCCTTCTGAGCCCACGTGCCTGCTGCTAGAGCTGCAGCTAAGAGAATTGTGGGTATAGCCAGTGAGGCAGTGGGGTTGGGGGCTATGCCAGGAGCTGCCTGGGCATTAGGGGCCTGGGATGCCAAGCCTGCCTTTGGTCCTCTTCACAGAGCCTATTGATCACCTCCATAGAGCCTGGCATGAGAGCTTTGTAGGTATGGCGGCACACTCAGACCTAGGATGAATGTATGTGACAACCTGGGGCAGACAGTAGGATCATGATTCTGATGACCTCAGTGGGCAAACAGGGAGACAGCCATAAGCCAGCCTATTCAGAACACATACCTGCACACATACCCAGACATATGCACAGGCACACACGAGACTTAAATAGATGCACAGATAAAGTAAAGTTTGGTCATGTTCCAGCCCGATTCTTGGGCTCGAATGCCCTGAAGATTCCAGGCTGTGTGATGGCTCTGGACCAGGAGCACAGACACACAAAGGTATCAGAGGTTGGCCAAGAGAAGAAAACGGCACAGGGAGACCGGAGGAGTCAGGAGCACATGAATGAATACACACATCTACACAGCACACACATAGTTCATACAGAAAAATACACACATGTATTTGAGCAAGCACATATACTGCTGTAGCTTGATTTCTGCTGCTATGATAAATACCATGACCAAAAGCAAGTTGAGGAGGAGATGGTTCATTTAAGTTTATAGTTTTTGTCCATCATGGAGGATATAAGCTTCAGAAATCAAGGCAGGAACCTGGAGGCAGAAACTGAATCAGAGGCCATGGTGGAGTGCTGCTTACTGGGTTAATCTCCATGGCTTGCTCAGCCTGCTTTCTTATACACCCTAGGACCACCAGGCCAGGTGTGGTACACCATGCACAGTGGGCGGAGCCCTTCCACATCAATCATCAAATAAGAAAATGCCCCACAGATATGTTCGCAGGCCAATCTGAAGAAGGCAGTTCTTCAACTGACGCCTCTTTCCAGGTGTGTCAAATTGGCAAACAAGATTATCATGGCACATAATGTGTGTATACAAACATTGTTCCACAAATACAGACTCACAAAGACACACATTCACACAAAATTTACATATACAAAACACAGATACACACATTCACATAGCACACACAATTCTCATCCACACATACAAACACACACTGACAAAAACACATAGATAGACATCACAGCTATTCTTATGCAGTAACTTTTACACACACACACAACCTTGCACTGTTCTGTATCTGAGAAGAGAGGAGGCTTATGGGAGGGTACTGTGAGAAGCAAGGCTCTGTGCAGCTAGCCACCCCTAAATCTTTACTGTGGCCTCTTACACTGCTGATTGGCAGTGAGCCTCATATAGCTCAGCTGATGAATGGGATATCGCCCATGTCCCTGCACTTGCACAAGACTTAAAGGAGGAACCCAAGACCCAGTGTGTGCAGTGGCCATGTGTCTATATTTGTGGCCAACGCATTGCCCCTCTTTCCCTGGTCYGGAGCTCTTCCCTCACAGTGAGGTCTGGCAGAGCCCGCCTTCTGCTAGAGACAGGGTTCTGCCAGCTGGGTGCACCTGTGGCAGATGGGGACCTTGCAAGGCTGTCTCTAGTGGCTGCAGCTGTTTGAAGAGTTCAGCACTGGCTGTGCTGTTCASTTGGTGGCCAGCAGCCAGACAGCATCATGGTGACAGCCTGGCACCAACCTGGAAGCCCAGGTTTGGACCACAGGTGCAGCCTTACTTTCCATGTCCGTCCTCTGTGTGTGGTGATCCCACATGTGCTATTTAGGCTCAATATCAGAGTCTTCAGATGGCCTCTTCCTCTGTAAACCAGCAGGCTTGGTGTCTGTGGCATGCAGCTGAGAGCCAGTTCTGATGACCAGGCTCAATAAATGCTCTCTGTGGGAGGTGACAGGCATGTGACTTGAGGATGAACTGGAGGAATCAGGATTTGGAGAAGAGAGCTGTGAGGACAGAGAGTGTACTGCATCTTTCCAGTCAGAAGTGGTCCAGTGTTCCTGTGCTCACTATCCTTGGCCCAGCCAGACACAGGGCATCGCACTGGGAACAACAGGAGGCTACTTACCTACTTCAAGCCGGTCTGTTTGCCTAGACAATGCTGGTGCCCAGGAGAAAGGAAGAGGGAGATCGAACTCCAGCTTCGGGCTYGTGGCTCTAAGTAGGATCTCCTCCTTGTCTTGATATCAAGTGGGAGGATTTTCTTGCTATAGGCTATAGTAGGAGCACTCCTTGCTTCAGGATGGAGTGGGAGCACTTCCTTGTTCACTGTGGGATTGACAGTAGCCACGCCCTTCACTCCCCAGGTGGGCGGACCCACAGTTGTTCCTTGATGCCAGATCTCAGAAGAGACACAGGGACAACATGGAGGCTGTCAGGTGAAGGGCTCTCCAGGAGACGCTGGCCCTGTGTGTGGCTGCACCCAGTCTTGTATTCGCAGTCCCGGGCAGGGAATGCAGGGTTTGAGGCCATCTATGTCGTCCACCCTGTGCTAAGGTAGGAAGCCTTTCTCTCCACGCCTAGCCAGAAACTGCAGGTGYGTAGTAGGGCAGGTTCTTGTCTTAGTCGGGATTTGTAACTCGGTGATAAAACAGAATGACTGAAAGCAACAAGGGAGAAAGAGCGTTCGTTTCTCTTCTGCTTAAATGCGACAGTCCACCGTCAAAGGACGTCAGAGCAGGAACTCCAGGCGGAAGCCATGGAGGGCGCTGCTTAGTGATTTCCTCCCTCAGGGCTTTCTCAGCCTGCTTTCTCACAGCACCAGGACCCAGGTCAGGGACGGTGCCACCCACAATGGGCTGGGATCTCTCATGTTAATGATCAACCATGAACTGTACTACAGGCCAGTCTGGTGGAGGCCATTTTTAAAATAGAGATCCTGTCTTCCAAAATGACTCTAGTTTGTATCAAGTTGACATTAAAAACTAGCCAGGACATGTCTCTGGTTTGGACCCGAGTCTGAGGCACATTRGCAGCGTTTGTTATGTTTTTGATTATTTTGTGGGTGACGTACATTTAAGGGTAGGTGTGGGCGTGCACGTGTCACAGTGCTGGTGTGAAGGTCAGAGAACACTGTGGGAGCTGGTTCTCCCTTCCATCATGTGACTCCTGGGGATTGAACTCAGGGCCTCRGGCTTGGCGGCAAGCACCTTTATCTGCTGAGCCATCTCAGCAGCCTCCAGCTTTTCTTTTCCTCTCCTTTTTCTCCAGCTCCCGGTTTTCTCCCATCTCCTCGTGCGCCATGTGTCTCTTGGGATGGGATGGATGCTGTATTTGCCACGCATCCCTTCCTGTTCAATCCCTGGACTGAGTCCCACGCATCTACAGAGCAGTGCGATCTGCAGGGAGCTGRGGAGAACATGCTGGTAGCCTTATACCACATTCCGTAGCAAGTCCCTCCCAGCGCCCATTTGTTGGAAGGCCCCTCTGCCGCACCATCCACTCAGACGGTCCGATATCAAGAGACAGCCTCTCTTTCTAGGCTGTGTTCACAATATCTTGACCTTGTATCTTATGAGTCCCCAGCCTCTGCCCTTCACAGTGAGGCTCTTGAATGCAGAACTCTTGCCTGCAGGAGAAATATGCTCTTCTACCTAGAAGGACAAAACAACTCCCGCTGTCAACCYGCCCACTGCACACTTGCAGGGCGGTGCTGCGGGAATGGTGCAGGCCTGACAGCCTCCTACTGCTCGAGCATGGCACCTCTTCCCACCTTGTCGTCTGGCCTTGAAGCAGAGGCGAGCCTGAAGGCCATGGTGGGAACCTGCCTTAGCAGGGCGCATTCCACTCTCAGAAGGATTTTCCTCCTACATAGAACTCGTTGTCTGGCCTAGCAGAG
>BDUI01006227.1:61274-63774 GCA_002335545.1 Apodemus speciosus
ATCCCCTTGCCACGCTGCTGGGGGTACACTCTGCCATCAGAGCAGTTGGATTCTGCTCCATTTCATCAAATTTGAACTGTGGTTTGGTGGGCATTTATTTGATCTTAGGGTTTCCTTTTTTTCAATTGTCCTCTCTCTCTTCAATCTGATTCACCGAGCAGTGTCCCATGAGTTTACATCACAAACGTTGGCATTTTTATTCCCTTTATTGCCCCCCTACAACTTGAGCACAAGAATTGCTCATACTACTGAAGATTCTCCACTTTGTAAAGTATTCACAGGTGTCCCTTAATTTTGAGCTTGGTCAGTGCGTACCTAAAATATTATTTGCTTAACCAACTCACATACATTCTGCTCTTCAAACAGAAGAGACACTCTTAAGAGCTGCCCCCTTCACTTTTACAGCTCTCATTTTTCTTTTGACTTTTAAGACATATCAGAGAAAAATGTCCTCAGAGTAATCAGGGTAACAAATACACTGGGAAACATACTCCTCATTTTGTGGCTGAAGCTTGGATGTGACAAATAAGCTTGTTATGGGATTAAGGCATAAGGACTTTCTCTGTATTCCAGTCAATGACTGCTACAATGACCCTTATTGACCCAACTAACAATGCTCTGTATTCTTTGTGTGATCCCTAGATGTAGATGAATGCTTGGAGCAGAATGTGCGCTGTGGGCCGAATCGCATGTGTTTYAACATGAGAGGAAGCTATCAGTGCATCGATACACCCTGTCCACCCAACTACCAACGGGATCCTGTTCTGGGGTATGTCTTCTTATCCCAGACATGTTTCTAAAAACCCTCTCTTTGACCAACATAACCTTGTCAACAGTCATGCTTAACTCATAAGAAAGGCAGTAGTCCTGAGGGGATGGACCAGAGAAGAACTCATTAGGCAGCTGCCACTGCAAACCTGATTGCCAAGCCTTCCTGGATGAGCCTTCCATCAAGGAGTTCACAGTGTAGCATCCAGGGCTCTCCTACACAGCAGGTGTTCTATGGGATGCAGAGTCTGCCTTTTCTTTCTCTGAAAATTCCCCATTTCCATTTGTACTGTGTCAAGCTGGCAAATACTGTCAGCATGTAGACTGATCCAAGAAGTCCATTTTCTGTTGCTATGGCAACTCACCATGCATCCAGAGAAGGGGAGAAACAAGGATGAGTCAATAGTCTGACCGTCGGTGATGTCTTGCTCACATTTCCTGGTGGCTGACAGTCTTCTTCTGGAAAAACTATTCTAGATTTCTCCACCCTGTCTGCTTGAAAACAAGTGATACTGTTTATCTTAGATAGCCCCTGCTCACTGGAGCTCACACCGTATTTCCCTCTCAGTAATGCCTCAAGTTCATGTAGCATGGGCCGGTGTGTATCGCCTAGAACCCACCATAAACCTGCTTGTGATTAATCTTGTAGGAATAGAAACAGGAAAGAGGGGGTTTAAAATATAGAGACTTACAAAGTATCTAAAAAATGTTTTGTCTAAACAATCTATATTTTCATAAAATAGTCCTTAATAGAGGGAATTCTTTCCCTCTAGATCTCTAGAAAAATAATTTAAATGTCATTATGACTTAGTGTGGGCTCTGAAAAGGGAAAATTGTTTTTAATGTAAAATAATATGAAAGAAAAGTTTAAAAGAAAGTCATCCCCTAGAAACTCTAAGTGACCTTTAATTATTCTGAGAAAAATAAACCAATAGCTATATATCCTATTTTAACTTTCAACCAGCATTAGGATAARTGTTATAATGGGGCTTATAGTCTTCTTTCTAGGAAGTATCATTTCCAAGATATGTACAATGCCCTTGTTTATAAAACTGACTCTTTCATAGCACTCTTGGAACTGTGCAGAAGCTGCAGTGAGGCATCAGCTTTGTATGCACAAGGCTCACATCCAATCCCAGCATCCCACCAAAAAGGGAATAAAGTATTCTTGCTTGTGTCAGGAACTCTAATTCTTCTGAGTTTAACAGAGCAGGAATAGTGATACTTGACTGTAGACCATGATATTTTTTTACTAACTGGTATCTCTTTTGAGATAATGATTTAGGGGAGAATCACATTTGTAGTTAAACAAATAACTAAGGGCCACCATGGGTCATGATCATTTGTGTCATGTCTCATCATCTTCCAGGGTGTATAACTGTGTGCATCTTATTTATTGTCTAACCTTAGGTTCTGCCTTAAGAACTGTCCACCCAATGACTTGGAATGTACCTTGAGCCCATATGCCTTGGAATATAAACTTGTCTCCCTCCCATTTGGAATAGCCGCCAATCAAGATTTAATCCGGCTGGTTGCATACACACAGGATGGAGTGATGCATCCCAGGACAACTTTTCTCATGGTAGATGAGGAACCAGCTGTTCCTTTTGCCTTAAGGGATGAAAACCTGAAAGGAGTCATATACACTACACGTCCACTACGAGAGGCAGAGACCTACCGCATGAAGGTGCGAGCTCTATCCTACAGTGCCAACGGGACCATTGAGTATCAG
>BDUI01006227.1:68774-72744 GCA_002335545.1 Apodemus speciosus
AACTTTGGCAATATATTCTGRTCTTCCAGCTCCCTCTCACTCTCTGGCACACTCTTCCTTCAACCTGTCTCTGTAAAACTCTCCAGATAAAACTGCCTTTCTCTTTCTYTGCCTGATCCTTCTTAAGTAGCCTCCTTTTCCTCTCTCTTCTCATGAGAGTTGGGCACATTCTAGTCTGTTAAATCTGTCTCTGATTCGTCGCTTTGTCTACCACTCAATTGAACATCACTTCCGAACGACTATTCTTCCTTCTACAAACTTTATTTTCCTTGTTTGGGATTAAAGGTGTGTGCTAAGGGCTTTTCTTTGTTTCATCCAAAGGGATTAAAGTTCTGTGCTAAGGGCGAGCCACACCACAACTAGAAAGTTTTTTCCCAGTAAACAACACAACTGGAGGTTGGGAGGTTGGGAKCAAACATCCTGTAACACCAAATGGAGCGTCTCCATCAAATCCACAACCCCTTCAGGGCTCAGGAAATCCTGCTAAAGAAAAGATGGAAAGAGTGTAAAAGCCCAGAGGAAACTGAGGACACCAAGAAAACAAATTCCTAAAGGTAAAGGAGGTTCTAAAGGTAATGGAGAAGTGGNTCCTCCTTGCAGGCCTTGTGGGCCCCCTCCATTCCCAACTCTACACAGTTTTCAGCAGTGACTGGAAGGCCAGGAGTCAGGGAACTGCAGCTTTGGCCCCAGCCTACATCATTTCAAACTCGGGCTGAATACCCCACCCAAGGCTTCATTCTCCCACCCCCTGAGCTTCCCACAAGTCCAGCACCCRAAGGGGGTAAATGCAGTCTATCATCTCCCATTTCCCCTACCCAATGAGTGTTCTCATACCCCAGCCAMAAGGCAGAACACAGGACCACATCAAGGTAGTAAATGATCAAAGAAATGACCTAGAGGGCTGATGAAAATGTCTTTAAGAACCACCTTACAGAGGCTCTCCTTAAGTATACCAACCTAGACCTAACACCATAGTGTTAGGCAGTACTTACACACTCACTTGYCTCCTGATCATCTTCAAACATTCAAAAATCAAAACAACAAAAGCTCCAAAAGCAAGAAAGGTAACCCTCCAAAGACTTCATTCAAGCTGCTTTTTAGCTTTCTATCRTTGTTCTCTGGTTCTCACTKCTGTGAGATCATGAACACAGAGCACCTGTARCCATGGCTCAGAAAACAGTGGAAATCAAAGACTTTTGCACACATCCYAGTGGCTAGACGTCAACTCAGTCAAGATCAAGGAGACGAAGGACACTGTGAAGTTAAAGGTTCAAGATGCCCAGCAGCAGGTACCTTTACACCCTGATCATCACAGACAAGAAGGCTGAGAAGCTGCAGCAGTCCCTGCCCACCTGGTTTGCCGGTGAAGGGGCTGAAATGAACCAAATCTCCATATTCGACTATTACGAATCCAGAAAAATGAAAAAATGCAAAAAAGAGAAATACTTTAAGGGCTTTAATAATAGAAAGGAAGAGAGTAAGTAACAAGCCCAATTCTAACTGATTGCTCCTGGTACCCAGGATACTTGAAGAGAGCCATTTCTCCTATGAGAACACCAGTGTATCTGGCTTCAAGTGTGACAAGAGGGACYCTGAGTCCACACATGCCTTAATATAGGAGGCTCACTGACACCTGCCTGCCCTGTGTGTAATTAAAAATCTTTGGAAATTGTATTGTCCTCAAGCCCTGAATGATGAGCAGCTTTTCCAAATCCTAACTCTGAGCTAGGATTCTCCATCCTGACTTCTGAAGGTTGGCAATGATCCCCAACTCAGAAGGCCCCACCATGAGAACCATCTGCCATTTTTCTCCCACCATCCCAATACTGTCAGGAGGACCTGTGGCCTTCAAAAATCTACTTCCGTAATTACTATGTAGATGTGAACTACAATTTCCCACACCGGTATTTTGACAAAATATCTTCAAGGTCAAGGTCTTGAAGTGTGGCCTCAGATGCCCAGATTTTTGAGCTTGTAAACAAAGTCATCTTTGAAAATCACCCAATGGACTCAGATTACAAGTAYCCACGAGTTATCTCTTCAGAGTTATCTCTTCAGATATCTCACTAACACTAGCTGATCTCCACTGAAGAGACTGAGAAAATGAAACGACATCACTAGCGGAATTTAGCTCTATTTCCTTTATGCAGGAGGTTGAGGGTTTTTAAAATTATAACTAGGCCAATTAAAAAAAAATTGTAAGAAGTCCCAACTGTTACAGTGCTTTCAGTTCAGCATAGATTCTACACTAGATAGAACSTGCTTGAATTTCCATTTGCCCATCTCCTGGTTCACCTATATTGATCTACTGTCCATCCATCCAACCATCTGTACCTGGTCTGGAGCTGGATTCAATTCTGTAGCCCCTGACACATTCCAGCTGATGTATCTTGTGCATTTCCTGTTTTTCCACAAATTCTGGCATCGTGGAAAGACACAGGTGTGTTTGTCTATGTTTCTGACAATGCTCATGACATGTAGCCTTAAGGATCTTAGTACAGAGTATTATGATTGCTATATGACCCCCTCACACTAAATGTGAGTAGGATGGCCAATCAGAAGACTGAATTTAGATTAAACAGAAGCTTTGACTTACAATTATCAGACCTATACAAGTCAATCAGTCATTCATATACTCATTCATTCATTCATTCATTTATTCAAAAGCTATRTGTTAAATTTCTGCTATGTTAAGCTCACTAAAAGACATGAGAAATACAAAGATAAACACATGAATAGCCCAGAGAGAAGTCACTTGAATATAATCATAAATCATTGTAATGGTTACTAAAATGTCTATGCATGGTGCCAAGAAAAACAGGAGAAGGTAGACTTGAGTTGTAACTGGAAGAAAAGAGAGAAAGCATACACTTCATACAACAAGAGGAAGAAAGAGGGAAAGGACACACCTCCTCCATTAGAGGAAATTTTTCAGACATCCCCACACATTTAAGTCTTGTCATCCTGAACTTAATAGCTACAAGGAAAAAAAAAAGCAAAAGAAGAAAGTTAAACTGCATAATATAACCATGAAAAAGAAAATGAAGTAGAAATCTCTGCCAGAAGATGGGAACTAGCAGTAGAAACAGTGGGAACAGGGTCTGTCTTGTCCTATACAGCTTAGTCTGAAAATCTGACTAATGGAATCAGGGGAATAAAGAAAGGACAGATGCACGTACAGAAAAGCTGGGGTCAGATGGGTTGTGTGTACCCTATTAAAGTGGTACTARCCATGCCACACAAGCCAGAGCTTTAGCACTTTTAACATGTACAGCACAAGGGGAAGGGCTGGCTAACCGAGCAGTCCCAGGCTTGTAAACATGCCAGACAGGAAAGTCGCCGTAGCTAGTGTTTGTACCCATAGGTCAGTAATTCATAAATACTCATACTTGGGCCATAGGAAGGCTTTGACAGTCCCATRGGTTGAGRCATTGGGTGCTTGACATGGCCAAGCCCATGCCAATAATATAGAACCACTCAAGACTTCATCCAGTCTTTACATATTCACTGAGGAATTTCCCTCACTCCCCACAGGAATCCTTTTTCCAAAAGCTGTAGAACAATGGTGGTGTGTTTGGTGATAGAAGAAACACTTATGTGTTATATTCTGCCTGAACAGGACAAACAGCCAAAAGTTGTCTGGGGGTACAGATAAAGGTAAGAGAACCAGAAAAAGTTGTCAGAGCAAGGTTCTGTAGAGCACAGGACACATCTAATGCAGTGCTTCTCAATTTTCCTAAAAGACATGAGAAATACAAAGATCAACACATTTAATACAATTCCTCTCTTGTGGTGACCCTCAACCATAAAATTATTTTTTGCTACTTCATAACTAAATTTTATGCTGTTATGAATTATAATGCTAATATCTGATATGTAGGATAGCCTTAGGTGACCCCTGTGAAAGGGTTGTTGGACCCACAAAGGGATCATGACCTACAGGTTGAGAACCTCTGATCTAATGGAAAGC
>BDUI01006228.1:66247-78090 GCA_002335545.1 Apodemus speciosus
GAACTTGGGAGGCAGAGGCAGGCGGATTTCTGAGTTCTAGGCCAACCTGGTCTACAGAGTGAGTTCCAGGACAGCCGAGGCTACACAGAGAAACCCTGTCTCAAAAAACCAACCCCCCCCAAAAAAAACCCACATGAGCCCAGCCAGACTCTGATGTCCTCTGCAGAGTGGATAGATGATTCCCACCATGCAGGGTAGGAGGATAGCGAACACAACTTCTTGATGCAYTCTTGAGGCGGAAAGATACTCTTAACATGACTATTAAACTGAACTCTCTTAGTGTGGCTCTGCACATCTGGAATGGGATGCAGATAGTTTTAAAGTCTGCAGTAGATGATAAGATTGCTAGAAACACTCTGCTCTAAGCTCCTCGGACCTTCCCTCTGCTGCGTTTGGATGCTCCGTTTAATTGATTTTTTCCTCCTTATAAGTTAAATAGGGACTGCCTATGTTCACATCTTTTGTAGATAAGCACATTTCACAATGACACAACGTGGAGCAAAGCTTATCTGAGTTCCTTTATGAATCATAAGGCACTTTGGAACCTGTCAGGCTTCTGGGTTTTTACTAGGAACTCCAGTTAGCATTTTATTGTAGCTGTTCAGAAGCACTGGTTTTTAGCCAGCTTGGAAAGCAACCTCTACCTCTCTTCCTTTTCCCATTCTGTGGCACATGCTCTAAAAATAGTCAGGTTCAATAATTCCAGACTGGCTCGCTTCTGCCAGGCCCCAGCATACCTGGTCAGCATCACTGGTTTGTAGACCTTCGTGCCCTGGCCAGTGGTGCCGGGGACTTAGAAGATGTAGCACCGTGATGGTGGGGACCAGTCCTTAGGGATCGCCATTGCTTATAAAGGATTAGAATTGTTCCAGTGTGCTCAGGCCGAGAGATGGCTGAGATCACTCTAGGGAAGAATGATGGGCTTGACCACTGAGCTCACCTGCCTCCATTTTTTTTAATCCCTACACTCTGAAGCAGTGATTCTTAACCTTCCTAATACTGAGATCCCTTGATATAGTTCCTCATGTGGTGGTGGCCTCCAACTAACTGCAATTTTGCTACTGTGCATATCTGATATGTAGCATATCTGATGTGTCACCTCTGGAAAGGGTTGTTTGACTGGTCACAACCCACAAGTCCAAAGCCACTGCTTTAAAAGGACACGGCCAGTACATTCATTCTCACAACAGGTAGGTTGGTCATTCTTAGCAAATCTGATGTGGGAAAAATGGAAGGAGCTTTTTGTGTAAATATCTGTTAAGGGTGTCATTTCCACACGGGGCACCACGTTGCTCCTCTTGCCTTTCTTCTGCCTGCCTTTTAATTCTCTGAATGTGATTTAGAGAAATCTGTAGTGCCAGTTGTTACAGTAGCCTAGATTAAGAGCCCAGTCTGTGATTGAATTCTGTCCATACGCCATCCATGRCACAGGACATGTGAGACTGCTGTTCCCCAGTCATCGAGGGCACCTACCTGGTCTCCTCCAGAGCGCTCCTCTAAACTGCACTGGACCACTGCTTAGCCTGAAGGGAAATGTCTGGTGCAYGGGAAGTAAATTTAAGCCATGAGCAGATGCTTTCATTCTTATTTTTATTTGAACCGAAATTAATAATTGAAGTTGGGATGCGGGCTTCAGAGTTGCTGGCATTATTTGGTTAGATTTTGAGGTGAAGTATACGAAAGTGATTATAGATAATAAATATCTTTTTTAAGAAATACTTATTGCAGAGGCAGTTTTTCCACTGTTAATGAGGGCAATTTGACTTGGTTGAGGGATTGCAGTTCTTAAGAATTAATGCAGTAATCCAATTCAAAGATTTAAAGAGATCTCAGATTTTTCACAGGTCGCGTGCTAGCGAATGTGCTGCTATCCGATAGCAGCTAATGGCCTTGAACGCCAGCCTGTCATTTACTGTTTCTCTCGGCACAGCMGCTTTGCCCTTGGTAGAGAGGGTACTTTCTCCAGGCAGGTTATTTAGAAGTGTGGTGTATTTGTAACACTTTGGAGAGAGTATTCTATTACCCAGAGCCTCTAATGACTATGAAAACTGGGGGTTATCTTTCTTAATTACATGTTTGAAACAAAATTGCTGAAGGTCTGATGAATACTGGGCTCGGAGGAGCTGCCTCCTTGCCTTCATTTTCCTATGAGGTCCTTTTATTTTATTTATATTTTTTGATGTATTTTTTAAAAAAAAAAAAACTAATTCATGTATCATTCTATTCGCGCGTGTGGGTTAATTTTCAGGAATACAAAGGTTGCCGGCATTGTAGTCCTAACTTTGCATTTTTGATAATGGTGTATTTATTAACAGCTAACTGGGTTCTGTGAAGGCTTATTTGTAAAGGATGGTGCAGAGTGCCCCTAGTTCCTGATCCTATTATGTTCCGAAATCTCAAGAATTCCATTTGAAGGCAATTAGAAGCATTCAAGTCTCCCCAAGTGTGTTGTTCCCTGCTGTTCCTCGAGCACAAGGACCTTTGTTCTTTAATTAGAGAAAGGACTAGAGCTCATTAATTGTTGTTTCATGCAGTATCAGCTCCAACAAGAGGCAACAATGCATTGCAAGGTGAAGTCCATCTATGGGGGGGGGGTCTCTGTCTTCACCAGGCCATGAAAAGATAAATGAACAGCAAGGGGTCTGTGTCAGGCTGTTCTTGTGACCTGAACGGTTCTCAAGTACCTAGCTGGCTGTTTATCAATTTTGAAAACAAAAAACGTCTTCTAGATGCCAAGGGGGCATCCCACCTCTTCTAGAAATCTAGAACTTTCCTTTTGTTGAAAGCCTTTCTTCTTCTGGAAAGCAAGCAAGCTAAGGTCTATTTGTGGCTTCTTAGTAAGTTTGTGAACACTGTCTAGAAGCATCTCGAGCCCACAGAGTGTGGGTGCACGGTTAAAAAACGTCACAGAAAACAGTTAACTGCAATAATTGGTAGACCAGTTTTTACTGCTATGGTAGCCAGAGGTATACAGAACCCGAACTAAATCAGAAGGTCCATGTTGGAGCAGCTACAACAGAAACTTCCAGTTCCCACAGAAGTGGGAACCCCCACTGCTAGACTGATCCCCAGTGTGCATGACTGACGAAGATCAAGATTTCAGGGAAGAAGAAAGATGGGCAGCTTTACCTCCACAAAAACATCTCAGTCATTGCATGGATAAGGTTTTTCTAGGACTGGGCTAGGATGAGCTATTGGAGATGCCTTGAAATAAAGGGCTATGGAAAATCAGACATGGGGGCATGAAATTGGACAGGGGAGCCGTGAGTTTAATGTGACTTTCCATTCTCCCTGAGAAGCGGTCATCTGTCTGTCAGGTGGCTAGCTCTGTAAGGACTCGGGACTTGGCGAGGTCTCCATCGTCAAACCCCCCCCCCCATCAATTCTCCCATCAGTTTTTGCTGTCTTCTTCCACCTTTGATGAAGCATGAATTGCCTGTGGAGCCTTAATACTCGTGGAAGACATTGTTAACAAGAGGGCTTCACTTCATAAAGGAAACGGGCCTGGGAACTAGAGGCCTGGTCTCCTGGAAAAGGTGAATATAGAAACAAAGACCTCTCCACCAGACCCCCTACCTGTTCAGGAGGCACGTCTAACTTGCTATGTATGATTTTTTTCCCACCAGTAATCTGCTTTTTTTTTAATGTTGTATTTCTCGGGGAAAGAAAAATAGATTTTAAAATGTAAAAACCTGTTCTTCAATTGAGTATGCAAAAATCTCATTGCAGTATTTATTCCAAACCTGCTCTCATAATGTTCAGTCAAGGAGAAAACAGCGAAAAACAGTTGTTGATGGACTTAGCTCAGAACTGGATTAAATAAGCATTAGTCTACTGGAGCTGATTACAGGAATATGAAAATGCGGTATCTTAATGGTACATATTTTTATGTGGCAGCTCAGTTGCCTTTCATTTTGCAGCTAATATGTCTATTCTTATGAGTCATTTACTTCCTTAATTACCTTTTGCAGGCAAGGCACCATGGTATATTAATGTGAATGATTTTTACTGCCAGTTTATCATACAATGCCCCAGAAGTTGAAAGGCGTAATTGACTTGGAAGAACAGCTCGTGAAGGAAACAATATTTAGTTGACAGTTTTCCTTGTACTCTCTGTTGACGTTTATGAGTTTACACTATGCTAAAGGAGTCATAAACACAATTTTCTTTCAATAACAGCAAAGGGTAGCTTCTAAAATACATTTGTGGAGAACACATTTGTTCATTTCTTGAATAATAGGAAAATAACACATTTCCAGTGATAAGACCTCTCCGATTGCCAATTGAATTAAACCTTTGAAGGTATATTTATAACCCGTCTCCAAGCATTAGAAGAGACTAGGATTCGGTGGGGATTGAATCGGCTTAATGAATATTTAAATTATACACAGATTTGGGTAAGTCATATTTAAATCTAGGTGTTGGGGTGAGACTGAGCAGTCCTGCCAGCTTCCTGAATAAAGGGGAGGCAGGAAGAGAGCTTAGGAATTGGGAATTGTCTGGAAGATTTTTCTCTCTGAAGGAAAAGAAAGTCTGTCACTACATTTTGGGAAAATAAAATACAAGAAGGCACAATGGGTGCAAGTCCTTATAAGGCCTGGACTTCGAACAGTTAAAATAAGCCTCCAGTAGCTCTCCCTAGCTCTGCAGCCTGCAAGGATGGCTTCTCCTGAACTCTACTTGGCAGGTTCTGCCTTCAGCCTGCTTCTGCAGGCCCCCCAGGACCTGTGCAGACTCTAGTTTTGGCACATTGGTTCAGAGGGAGTTAAACTTTTTCAGAGTTTTCTGGATTGTTTGCAGTTCAGTCCTGTGCAACATAATGAAAGTTTTCTAGCCATCTGTCGTTAAGCTGGCGGTGAGCAAGGCCAGTATATCCAAACAAAGTCCTGGCCGCTGTAAACTGAACCTGTCAGCTTAGCATAGCTCTGCTGACCCTTCCAGCTCACAGGGCAGCCTTTGGTGCCAGGCACTCGCTGCTGAGAGCTTTCAGAGGGGAACTATTTTGGGGGTAGGCAGTGGGGCCTGTTTACCTTCCCCTCTGTGCACCTCTCACTGGCTTGGACTAGTTTATACTTAATGTTTAAATGGATACTTGTCTCCCCTCCTGTTTCAGAGGGAAGGACTTACTTCTTGCCAGGGGATTTCACTCTTAGGAAAGGGTGTAAATGTTGATAACTATGTGTGCGGCGGCTATGGTTCAAAAGGATATTTTATGCGAGTATTTTGGTTTCATTAGTCTGTCTCCAGTGTTTGGGGAACAGATCATCCGGGCAAAGAAACTCCTGCATTTATTTCATAGCTTATAGCATTTAAAACTGTTTATGGCTTTGAAAGGACTTTTTATTCCTTTTTTTTCCTTCTGCAATTTGTATTTCATCGTCATGAGTTAATGCACAACATTGCTTCGCTAAGTAGAACTCACCCAATGCTCCCTGCTGCATAAACGAGCAACCCCCTTGTCTGAATTCATTTACAGTGTTTATCTATTGCCTCAGTTTACGTAGCTTAACCCTAAAACCTTTGTGTAATTTTCCGGCACCTTTTCCCTTCTACAGCAGTGAACTGTTTGTTCTTGACTAYATATGAAACATTCTTATACACATGAATCCCGTTTGTGTGCACGTGTATGTATATTTGGGCATGGATATCTGTATATGTGTACACACATACAATGACTTACAAATCTATATGTGTATCTATTGCATGTATAAAGACTATTTCTACTTGACCTTTGTGGCTTAGTGACCATGCCATCCATACACGTATTTCCTGTCATACACTGATTATATTTGTGTCTTCCATTAGAAGTCAGCCATGGGAAGCTGTCACCAAACCTCGGTGTCCATTTCAAACCATTAAACCATCCAGGGAATGTGGCCACCACTGTTGAATGGCCAGTAGGAAGGACTTCTTAGTTCCTGTTAATGAGAAGCAGACCCCCAGGTCACAGGGCAAAAGGACAGGCAGGAAGGAGAGGCACATTCATACATAGCACCGGTGTGGTGTGAAGGGGTGTGGCCCCAACTCTACAGTCAAAGAATGCAAGAGACAGGAAGCCAGAAGTGGGGGTGAGGGCACTTAAGCCCTCCCTCCTAAGACAGTGGAGTGTTACTCTAGTGAAAAAATATGCAATTTAAAATTTAAACTGTGCTTATTTACAATACCATGGAATCCTAATCTATTTAGAAGGTAACTGACATGTAAAGCGCTCTTTCTGTTTTAATTTTCCTAATTGTAGTGTTTCGGGTGGAAATGTCAGGTATTGGGCAATAACCTTGGTGTTTAGGATACTGCCTTTTGGAACATGACGTTCTATTTGGTTATGTGTCCTTATTATTTTTTCAGAGCAGTCCTGCTTTAAGAGGTCACCTATTAGCTGTGTTCTTGCTGTCTTAAACTCAGCCCTTCTGTCTATTAAAATCAAACCACTATGTAAACATTCCAGTGTTGTTCTTAGTCTCCACAATGGCTAAGGGGATCAGGTTTCACCTGCCTGCACATCTTCAAGCAATTAAAGCAATTAGTGAAGCCATTTCACATTCAAAGATTCAAGGTCTATGGTGACATTCAAGTCCAGCAGAAGTCTGAAAGGGGGAAAGGACAGGCCTGAAGAGTGGCTGCCTTTCCCCGGCCCTGAGCAGACGATCTCTCCGTTAAAAATGGTAGCTCTTTAATGCTGTTATTATGAGGTTTTTAAATGACATCTCAAAGGTTGTTTACATCAAAAAAGCCCTACAGTCATCTAATTATATTAATGAAGGCCTTCTTTATATATATATATATATATATATATATATATATTCCGAAGAAGTGGAATGTTACTTCTTGCATCAAAGTGGAGGCAATTGCATTCTTTGTGTGGAGGAAAAATTTATTTTCTAATCTACAAGGAAAATTGCATTTCACTTTTATGGTAAACCTCCCTTGTTTGGGGGTAAATTACAGTCATGTAGAATTGAGAAGTTCGGGGAGAAAATGTCGAAAGCATTTTCCTCGTTGTCCTTTTGTTGTTGGTGTTAGGGGATAGCAGAGGAGAGTCGGATCTAGTGTGATTTAAAGCAAAGGTTCAGCCCTGAATACATGACATTCCGTGGAATGGGGCGGAGGTGACTTGAGAAAAACAGCTTAGACTCTGGAATGGAATGTGCTGTTTGTTTGTTTGTTTRCTTGTTGTCTTGGGAATGTAAGCGAATCATTTTAGTGGAACCTGGAAACTATGTCGGCAACACGTCATACTGTTTTGAATGAAGAATTTGTTTTGACAAAATAAATATAAACATGTTTTGACTTAAAGGGGATTCTTGTTGTAAAAGTAGGAAAATATTTACAAACAGTGTGAATGTATAACATGTTTTGACTGTGAGCAAAACAGAAAAATATTTATGTTTAAAAATGTGCAAAATATTTACCCCAAAGTCCAACGCGTGGCAAGCCCGATATTCCATGTATTGACACACCCAAAGAGGTTAAGAACTGAACCTGGGCAGAGGCCCCCAGGACTGTGCTGCTGTGCCCCCAAGACATGCCATCTAAAGCTCTGGGCCTACGCCTCTTGCAAAGGGACTTTGAGACTGGCACCTGCGTGACTGTTGAATGCCATTGCTGAATTCACACATGCCTGTCTATCAGCGCTAGCTGCTGGCTAATGCTCCTAAGGACTTTCTGGAATTTCCAACAGTGTCATCCTCCTGGCTATAGTTAAAGAAACCCCCTGAGCCCCTGAGCATGCTCTTGAATCACCCTCAGCACACAGGATTCCCTAGCAAAAGCCTGAAGCCGTTCCTCCTCAAGGGTCTCTATCCAGCTTGGCGAGATGATAAGACTACTGTACGTAATCTTTGTAATAGCATGGTTTCATATGGAATGTTTTTAGGAATTCACTAAGCACATATTTGAAAGGCAGMTCTCATGTGGCKATTCTAACTGCTGAGGGCCTCCCAGTCTACCAGCCTCGCTCCTCATAGTTTGTCTTCCTGGTTCTATTCAGTTATCCAGGAATCCTGTTGGTACAAGGCAAAATGTCAACTCATTAYAGCTTGGGCTTGTGTTGTGCATTTTTAAATCCATATTTTCTTATGGACAGCAGGGGGAGGGAGGTAGTAACAAAAATCCTAGCATCCTATGAAAAAGAGGATCTCACTTTTCCAGTCCCAGAAGAAACAGAGTTCCGAAAGAACCAGAGGGTAAATTGTGTAGAATTCTGAYGTCCTTTAGTCTATCTGGTTCTCCCATTTCCCTTTCAGTGTTTACTATTAAACAACTCAAGCACAGAACTGTTCAGAGATGTCTTTTTCTGTTGCTATATGCATTGACTTTAATTAAAACAAGAGATATCATTTTAATTGTACGCCTCTAAGAAAAAGTTCTTTAAAAAATTTTATGCCCATGAAGTYGTCGTCCCTTTAAGGGACTGTCTGAGATGGCTTCACAGCTCCTAGGGGTGAATCAGTGACATATCTCTGAGACTGAAGGAATCTAGCCGTGTGCATGACTGCAGGTGGGGCTCTTGCAGTCAGTCCCTTGCCTGGCTATCTTAGAGTGTTGGTCCCATCCCGGGTTGGTTTCTACAGGAGCCTCCTGACTGCCCACCTTCCCTGGGGCAGGCTGTGTRTTCTCCTCCGCTACTTCTGGGAACAGATGCAGCATGGCAGTGCACTGTGGCATGGGGAAGCCTGGGCGTGTGCCTTGCTCTCTCCCCTGCCCCGTGAAGCACATGGATAGCAAATCCTTTGTAACCTCTGCAAATGGACCAGCCCAGTTAGAGAAGAAACTCTGCTTTGGACGCTCCACCCTCATGCAGGGAAGAGGCAGCCTTGGAGGCTCAGGAGGGAGGTGAGGCAGAAAAACCAGATTGATCCCGTTCCCCCACTCCCCACCCCTGCCCCTCATCCTGGTTCTGTGATCTGCCTTTTGAACTGTTTTTGTGGCTGATCAGTTCCACCTAATATGTCTCTTGATTTCTGCTATTGTAATACTCGGGCGACATGCTGTTCTCTTCATTTTTGTAAGCTTTAGATGCTTCTGCCTGTCATATTCTGGCGGTTTATCTTCAGCGTCTGGATTTGCTTTCAGACTTGAATGTCTATCAAGCTGCCATTGCTTTGAATGTGAGATCAAAAGAAGATGAATTCCAGTAAAGAAAAAAAAAWTTTTCCCTTCTATGAAGAAAAGATCGGGGCCTATGTAAACACCTCACTGACAGCTCCCAATGAGTTATTTTAGCCGAGTATTAGCACCTGCCTGACAGGCAGGCCGGCGTTCCACGCTTAATAACAAATCAGACGCATCTGTGGTAGGGGAACTCAGCCACAACAGCAATACATTTTAGGAAGGAAGCTTCCACTATCTCCTTGTTTCCAATCAAATATGGCTGTTCGACGCGTCCTCCCAGTTTTCAAGCTGACCTGCTACATCTCCCRTGGTTCACTTTTTTTATGGTACCTGTCAGGTTCTACTGGTGACTGAAGACAGGACCTTGATAACCAGTTTAGGACAGGGTAAGGAAGTGGGCAAGTGGGTGCCGTGTGGTACACAGGTAGTTTCCCTGAGAGCAGAGGAGGTGACCAGAGAGGAAAGGCAATCAAACCAGAGAGAGGGCACATCCCTGGAACGCTGGGTGATGTGATCTATATGTGACCAAAATCCTCTTAAGGTCAGCAAGGTCTGGATATTCTCTCTCTCTCTTTCTCTCTCTCTCATTCTGCCTATGTAAATGTCACCACAAAAATATCTTAAGAACAGGTTTCCTGAAGGCCTGTTGGTGTTCACTTGCCTGCGTGCAGGAGCCGTGTTTGGCTAGGGTTCGGTCTACAGGGCACACCGTGTGTGCTGTGTCCCTGCTTGCTATCCTGGAGTGATTTAGGTATGTTGAACATTAATAGATTTCTTTAAGTGCTCTGTGCAACTTTGAAAATTACCTGCAAGCTCCGACTGATCTTCCAGCTTTGAAAGTGAAGAATTACTTGAGGAATTCTTGTGGTTTCCTTGTCATTGAGTGAGAGCCCAGGCAGCTACTGTGGAGACGAACCTCCCTGAGGTTGCCTACAAAGGGCAGTGTTCCAGTGTGTTCTCTCCTCGAGTGTGCTTCAGCGCTCAGCACTTCCTGTTTATTCAAACATCTCTTTTACCACTCGGCAAACCCCCGCTTCACAGAAACTGCCAGAGCTCCTCCACAGCAAGACGGAACTGCAAAGGCAGACGGCACAGACTCACTCCCTCAAACTCTTCATTTTCTCTGTAAGTGCCCAGGGGGGAGGTGCGGGGGGGGGTGCATTTTCAATGGGCTAAATAAACTTTTAAGCTAGGATCTTTGCTTGGGCAGACATGCTGTAAAGGGGAAAATGAAATGCTTTGAGTTGTTTACTGTGTTTCCTTTCCTCCCTCCTCTCTCCATCTAAGCTGCTCCTCCTCCTCCTCTTCCTCCTCCTCTTCTTCTTCTTCCTTTTTTTTTCACCATAGAAATCTGAGAGGACGGAATCCTGCTAACTCCTTGTTAATTCTCTCTTGATTTCACATGTGGCCTTGGCTCTGATGAGGGAGAATCAGCCAGTGTTGCCAGACACTTCCACAGGCTGAGCGGAGACTGTAACTTTCCCTCTGCGTGCTTGTATGTACCGCCTGCTTCTTTTCTTCCTGCTCTGTTATCTCAAGTTCTGAGAGAGTGTGGGGACGGTGCCTGTGACACTCTGCAGAGTTGTCCTCGGGGGTTGACATCATGACACCGTCATCCTGGGCGAATCGGTCTTGATAATATTTGTACCAATTTCATGCCAATAAAAGTCAGACTGCCGAAACACGCACGGTCATTATCTCATTCATATTACTATTGTTTAATCGGAGAAGGCTGTGAAGGGAGAGAGAAAGCCTGCCTTGCTTCCAGCAATGGTTGTTAACTTTGATATCGGACCCTCTCCTGACYGTTTCCACTGTGGGTAACTGGGGTGGTAGCAAGCTCCAGCATGGGCTGGCGGAGCCATGGTACTCTTGGGCTCTTCAGGAGAAATGACTTTCAAACACATGGTGTGAGCTTTTTAAAAAAACGGTTCCACCTTTTTCTGCCCTGGCCCACCCTCTGGCCTCTCTCCCCTCCCTCTCCACCTCCACAACCCCTGTTCTTCAGCTTCTCTGTAATTGGCAAGCCAGGTGCTATTTTTTTTTAAAGCTATGTACTGATGAGGGAATAGACAGGAAGTAGAAAATTGGCTCTTTTGATCTTAAGAGAATTGCTATTATTCTGAACTTGGTTAGTCCTCAGACTAAATATCCATAAACGTCAATGTTTTCAACAGTATCTGTTCGGCTAGAGAAAGAAATAGAATGTTCATACTTGTCCAGACCATCTAATAGGAGAAACAGCCACACAGATAAACAAGTCTCGGTTTCTGTGTGCACTGCTGTGTCTGAGATGGCTGTTTTTAATGTCCAGAAGTTGTTCTGCTTTGGGAGGGGGAGGGGGCTGCTGTTTGTGACTGCCTTAAGGACAATTTGTTTAACAGTAGGAGTAATTGTGGGGAAGACGGAAAGAGTGAGTGGGGATATTTACTCAGATGTTAGAGTAGGTGTGGGCTGAGCAGCAGTGTGGGAACAGGGGCCCGCTCTGCTTGCTATCTCCGTCTGCTTGATGACCATCAAATTTCCCAGCTTGCTGATTTTGTTTTTTCTGGATGGCATGTTTGATTATTTATCAGAAGGGAAGGGAGGAGGTGAGGCAAATAAACATGTGACCAACGTCTGTTTTGTTTTCCACTCTGAAAGCCATGCCCTTTACCAGATACACAGAAAATAATAAATGCATTGTTTCAGGATAAAAGGAAATTATACATGTCCTTTTTTTTTTTTTTTTT
>BDUI01006229.1:7982-22020 GCA_002335545.1 Apodemus speciosus
GGAAAACAATTATCCCATACATAAGTGGACAGACGAAGGTAAATCCACTCTCTCCTGTACATCTTTCTTTTGAACCTTCACCATAATCTGTCAGGAAAAAAAGCYAGGACCAATYACTTATGATCACATGTTTGCATTTAGCTACATTGCTCTGGCCTCAGTACACACACTACATGTAGAAAATGTAAGGCTGGACCTTGACCTCAAATAAATAGTAAATATCCAATTTGAGATCTGAGACAACCTTAGGAAATTCAGGTAAAAATGTCTCAGCAGAGGACAGCAGGCATTACCTGTCACCTCAGACAGAAGACAGTGTTCTATCTTGTTCTTGAAAATGACCACTTACATGCCCAGCTGTACATAACATTTCCTTTCTATTCCTTCCACTCATAAYAAGCTCTGCGAGCACCCTGTTCCCTGCCCAGGGACATCATGCTAGTGACCAAATTCTTGTGGGGAAATTATCAGAGTCATATTAGACTTGTGCTTTTGGAGATTTCCACTCTCAGTATAATCCAAAAGAGATGATTTCACACCAAATTCTGAGGGATTACAAAGGAGAAAGCCATGTGGAAGAAAGGCCAGATGCTCACCAGAAAGGCAAGCAGCATGCTGGAATGTTCCTTAGGCTACTCTGCAGGTCCTGTGGCATGAAGGAAAAYGAGGTACACAGTACACCCAGATCTTRGTGATGATGGGATGGGACAGACACAGATTCCACCTTGCCACCAGCAACTTGACCCCCGGATTTGATGGAAGAGAGAATGATGAAGCTGCTGTGAGTGAAGGGGGTAGTTTAGTGACTGGATCATTCTAGTTGATTTATGCTGTGAAAACTGCCACCAGCATCCTCTTATGTGCTAAGGTGGAGCCCAGAGGAACAAGCTTATGTCCTTGGCTTATCCTGTACTGAGGACCCTTGTGCATGGTCATCTCAGTGCCTTTATGTTAGTGGTCATGCTGAAACACATCTGTCTAGAGCCACTCTGCCCTTAGGCCCACCATAGGTCATTACTATTACCTGAAGAAGGAGAAAGTGGCATCAGTGGAGGGTAGCTCCCACATAGGGTTAGGAGATTGTCAGTTGGACATTTTCTCCTAAAGAGAATATTGCTTCAGTGAGTTGAGGTACTTGCCACCAAGCCTGAGGACACGAATTTGATCTCCGGGACATATAAGGTGCAAAAAGCAACTGAGTCCTGCAAATTGTCCTCTCATCCCCCCATACATCCCCCACATAGTTATAGTAACAATAAAAATATAAATGGAATGCACTAAGAATAATTCAAAGTTCATATTTCACTCCAATCTCACAGGCACAGCCCAAACTCGCAAACTCCAGGTGCACAGCTCCTGCCCTGCCTTTGCCTTATGGATTCCCATACAATTAAGCCTTTCCATACCACATTCATGCTCCGAACCCACAACCCCTGTATGGCTTTGCCTGGTGAGTCTCAGAACCAAGTCTGCTCCTGCCATCCCAACAGTACCAGGCTCAACTCTGGAAATTCAGCTCACACACCCACCAGTGCTGCCAGGTGACCTCCCTTGACCCTAGACAACCTATGTCCTATCTCCATGCTGGCAGGCCTAGACCCAATCTAACAGCTTCTATAGTAGATATATATGGCCTTCTGCCCAACATGAAACAGGCTGAATCCTCACCTCAGACACATGTCCATTGAATGTAGTTCACATCACAAAAGCACACACACACACACACACACACACACACACACACACACACAAAACCCACCATGAAATGACGAGATAGCATGTCCCACCAGAAACCCACTAGTTCCATAAGAGCACTCTCTGATGAGAATTACTTAGATGAATCCCAGGAAACAGAGTTTAAAAGAACAATAATAAATTCCACCAAAGATATCAAGGACATACATAAAGGATAGAAAATTAAAGTTGTTCAGTCCACAAGGCCAGGTGTTTCACATGGTCTTCTGTATAAACTGAAATCCCAAAGAAATAAATTCCACCAGATTTGCTGGCAAGTAAATCCAAGCAGATGAAGACTGAATCTTTCTTCTTCCAATGTCCTTATGTAGGCCTCCAGCAGAAGATGTGGCCCAGATTAAAGGTGTGTACCACCATGCCTGGATCTGAAACTTGCTTTGTCCCTGTTTGGCCTTGAATTCAAAGTTCTGTTTACCCCAGTCTCCTGAGATTAAATGCATATACACCTTCCCTAGGCCTAAGCTTTTCATACCCACTATGCCTCAACATCTCCATGCTAAGATTCAGGTCAGTTTGATTGTTTCCTGCTGTCTACTCCTTTTGGGTGTATTTGCTTCTTTTTGTTCTAGAGCCTTCAGCTGTGCTGTTAAGCTGTTAGTGTATGCTCTTTCAAACTTCTTTTTGGAGGCACTCAGAGCTATGAGTTTTCCTCTTAGCACTGCTTTCATTGTGTCCCATAAATTTGGGTAAGTTGTGCCTTCATTTTCATTAAATTCTAAAAAGTCTTTAATTTCTTTCTTTATTTCTTTCTTGACCAAGTTATCATTGAGTGGAATATTGTTCAGTTTCCATGTGTATGTGGGATTTATGTTGTTTTTGTTGTTATTGAAGACCAGCCTTAGTCCATGGTGATCTGATAGGGTGCATGGATTTATTTCAGTCTTCTTATATCTACTGAGGTTTGTTTTGTGACCAAGTGTATGGTCAGTTTTGCAGAAGGTACCATTAGGTGCTGAGAAGAAGGTATATTCTTTTGTTTTAGGATAAAATGTTCTGTAGATATCTGTCAAATCCATTTGTTTGATAACTTTTGTTAGTTTCACTGTTTCTCTGTTTAGTCAGTATTTCACTGATCTGTCCATTGGTGAGAGTAGGGTGTTGAAGTCTCCCACTATTACTGTGTGAGGTGCAATGTGTGCTTTGAGCTTTAGTAAAGTTTCTTTTATGAATGTGGGTGCCCTTGATTTTGGAACATATATGTTCAGAATTGAGAGTTTATCTTCATAGATTTTTCCTTTGATGAGTATGAAGTGTCCTTCCTTGTCTTTTTTTATTACTTTAGGTTGAAAGTCAATTTTATTTGCTATTAGAATTGCTACACTAGCTAAGGACCTCCACATAAAACCAGATACACTGAATCTAACAGAAGAAAAATTGCAGAAGAACCTGGAGCACATGGGAACAGTGGAAGATTTCCTGAATAGAATACCAATAGCTTATGCTCTAAGATCAAGAATTGACAAATGGGACCTCATAAAATTACAAAGCTTCTGTAAGGCAAAGGATATTGCCAATAGGACAAAATGGCAACCAACAGATTGGGAAAAGATCTTTAGCAATCCTACATCTGATAGAAGGCTAATATCCAATATATACAAAGAACTCAAGAAGTTAGACTCCAGAGAATCAAATAACCCTATTAAAAATGGGGTACAGAGCTAAACAGAGAATTCTCACCTGAAGAATAGCAGATGTCTGAGAAACACCTAAAGAAATGTTCAACATCCTTAATAATCAGGGAAATGCAAATGAAAACAACCCTGAGATCCCACCTCACACCAGTTAGAATGGCCAAGATAAAAAAAAAAAAACTCAGGGGACAGCAAATGCTGGAGAGAATGTGGAGAAAGAGGAATACTCCTCCATTGCTGGTGGGATTGCAAGCTGGTAAAACCACTCTGGAAATAAGTTTGGTGGTTCTTCATAAAACTGGACACAGCAGTACCTGAGAATATACCCAGAAGATGCTCCAATATGTAATAAGGACACATGCTCCACTATGTTCATAACAGCCTTATTTATGATAGCCAGAAGCTCAAAAGAAACCAGATGTCCTTCAACAGAGGAATGGATACAGAAAATGTGGTACATTTACACAATGGAGTACTACTCAGCTATTAAAAACAATGAGTTCATAAAAGTCTTAGGCAAATGGATGGAGCTAGAAACTATCATCCTGAGTGAGGTAACCCAATCACAAAAGAACACACACAGTATGCATTTGCTGATAAGTGGTTATTAGTCCAAAAACTCAGAATACCCAAGATACAACTCACAGACCACAGGAAGCTCAAGATGAAGGAAGACCAAAATGTAGATACTTTGATCCTTACTGGAAAGTGTATCAAAAAACACCCATGGCTCACAGCCAACCATTAGAGTGAACATAGGGTCCCTAATGGAGCAGGTAGAGAAAGGACCCAAGGAGCTGAAGTGGTTTGCATTCCTGCAGGAGGAACAATAATATATACCAACCAGTACCCCCAGAGCTCCCAGGGACTAAACCACCAACCGAAGAGTGCACATGGAAGGTCCCACAGCTCCAGCTACATATGTAGCAGAAGATGACCATTTCAGACATCAATGAGAGGAGAGGCCACTGGTCTTGTGAGGGCTCGATTCCCCAGAATAGGGGAATGCAAGTCAGGAAATTGGGGGGGGGNGGGGGGGGTCGTGAGAATAGGGAGGGGTATGGGATAGGAGGTTTTCAGTGGGGTAATGTGAAAAGGGTTAACATTTGAAATGTAAACAAAGCAAATATCTAATAATAATAATATAAAAAATCCATGTCAGAAGCCTGTATCTTATAGTCTCAAGATCTGGATTACAGGTGTGCCCTCCATTTCTGGATTGTATTTCATTCTAGATGTAATCAAGTTGACAACCAGGAAAAGCCATTACAGTCAATCTAATTACCTTACCCAGCAAAACTATCTGCCATGGTCGAAGGAAAAGGAAAACCTGTCTATAATACAAACAGTTCAAAAGAATGCATGTCCTTCAAACCAAGCCTACAGAGAATATTGGAAGCCACCCTTTGGACTGAAGACAGGGCTAAGAAGACACTTCACAAAGCAAAGAAATAAAGCTATAATTACTAATAACATGAACAGGAATCAAATAATAATACACTCACTATGTACCGTTCAATAACTTTAAATGTTAATAACCTGAACTCACCCATCAAAGACACTTACTAACTCGATGGACAGAAATAAAATCCAGCTTTCTGTTTGTCCCCAAGAAATGTCTCTTAGATTTAATGATAGGCTCTACCTTAAATTGATGGCAAGGAAATGTAACCTACAGGCAAGTATTTGTAGATATTCTAATATCTGATAAAATAGACTTCAAACTAAAACTTGTCAGAAGAGATAAAGGGTACTTAATTCTAAAAGAAACAACAAAAAGCATTGCAATTCTAAACACATAAGCACCAAAGTCTGGTACACTCGATGACATAAAAGGCACACTATGAGACTTAAATATACAGGTAAAGTCCAACACTACTTTATCCAATAGGTGATTTCAATACTCAACTTTATCCAAAAGATAGGTTATCTGGGGGTGGGGGAAAGAAACATCAGAAATAAATGATTGTGCACCAAATAGAACTACAGAATAAGCTATTCAAAAACCAAAGAAAATATATTCTATTCTGAAGCCCAAGGAAGAATCTCCAAAACAGATTCTATCCTGGGAAACAACAAAAACTTAACTAATTCAGAAAAATCAAAATAATCCAATATACTCTTCCTGACCATGATGCAATAAAGCCTTCAATCAACAACATATGAAAGTCTAAAAACTACACAAACATATTTCTGAATGATTGGATCAAATATGAAATAAACAAATTAAACATTTCTTGGAATTAAATGAAAATGACAACCAAACATCTGGATCATAATAAAAGCAGTCCTGTACTGCCCAGCACTGTCCTGCACAGTCCTGCACTGTCCCATACAGTCCTGCACTGTCCTGTACTGTCCTGCACTGTCCCGCAGTGACCTGTACTGTCCAGGACTGTCCTGCACAGGGCATTTATAGTTCTAAGAGTCTGTATTTAAGTATCAGAAACAGTACAAGTAAATGACTTAATGATGTAACTCAAGAATTTGGAAAAAATAAGAACAAACCAAACCATGATCTAGCATACAGAAAGAAATAACAAAAATTAGAGCAGAAATGAATAAAATAGAATAAAAAAATACTAAGAATGAACCTAAGAGCAGGTTATTTGAAAGGATGAACAAGGGAATAGAGATGACTCAGCACTTAAGATCACATGTTGTTCTTGCAGAGGACCCAGGTTTGACACCATTACCCACATGGTTTCTCAGAACTATTCAAAACTCCAGCTGCAGGGGATTCAGTACTTTCTTCTCAACTCTGCATGCACCAGGCACACAAATGGTACACAGACATAATTGTGGGCAAAACACTCATATGCATAAAATATATGTCTTTTTTTTTTTAAAAAAAAGCAAGATTGAAAAATGTATGATTCAATTAACCAAAAGAAGGAAAGAGATGACCCAAATCAACACTCAGAAATGAACAAGRAAACATTATGACAGAAGCCAAAGACAGAGATTATCTTTTAAAACATACATTCTCCCAAATTGGAAAATATAAAATAAATGAATGGATTTCTATATTCATGCAAATTACCAAAGTAAAACTGTGAAGAGATCCATAACCCATTACAAATATTAAGATCAAAATGATATTTAAAAACTGAAAAAATACTGTTCAGGTCCAAGTAGAGTCACATCAGAATCCTACCAGACCATTGAAGAAGAAATACAAACAATAGTTCTTAAACTATACTTGAGAGAGAGAGAAAGAGAGAGAGAGAGAGAGAGAGAGAGAGAGAGAGAGAGAGAGAGAAGGAAGGAAGGAAGGAAGAAAGGAAGGAAGGAAGGAAGAGAAGGCACACTCCCAAACTTTTACAGTCAGTTTTACTCTAATATAAAAACCAGTTAAAGTCACAACAAAGAAAGAAAACTAACTACAGGCCAATATTTCTTACATACATATAAAAATACTCAATAAAATACTTTCAAGCTGAATATAGACATATATCTACCTTAGATGAATTAGTTTTATACTGGAAATAAAGGGTCAGTACAATATAAGTAAGTCAAAAACTATAATACATCATATAAATGCACTTAAAGACAAAAGCACATGATCATCTCAATAGATCAGAAAAAGACTTTGCCYGTCTCTATCACCTTGCACAGAAAATCAATTCCACATGGATCAAAAATCTCAATATAAAACCTAAACACTGAAATTTCTAGAAGAAACAAAGCAGTATCCTGCATGAAATAGCTGGAGGGAAGAACTTTCTGTTAGGACTCCATTTACCCAGGAATTATGGTCAACAGCTGACAAATGGAGGCTCACAAAACTAAATCTTGTGCATATCTAAAGAAACTCCAACTGACTGAAGAGTAAGCCCTCAGAGTGAGGGAAACTTGCCAGGTATTCCTATGGCAGAAGATTGATATCCAGAGTTATAAAAAACTCAGAAAACAAGAGTCAAGGAAACAAACGTACCAATTAAAAAAATGAGCCAAGGACCTGAAGAGAGAGTTCTAAAACAAAAAATAAAAATGGCCAAGAACTATCTCAAAGGGTAGTCATCATCCTTAGCAATTAGAGAAATGTAAATCCAATGTTGAGATTTCATCTTACAGTAATCAGGAAGGCTAAGATCAAGAAAAAAATACTAACAACAAATTCATGTGGGGAACTACATGGATAATTCATGATGGAAAATAAGTTTTAAAAAAAAAAACAGAAGCCAGAGGTCCAACAAGTGAGTCTATGTATCTAAACTAGTCAGCAGCTAGTGTACTAAATGAAGAATTATTTAAAATACGATGCTGAAAAATACACTTTAGTCAAGTACCCATTGCTAACCCAGTGTCAAAACCGCAACTCTTCATAATTTTATGATGCTCTCACAAAGGAGAAAATGTGCTTTTGAGGCTGAGAATCCCCTTACTTTCTTTGGCTTCAAAAAGAATAAGACAAATATTTAGGAATGGACATAATGGAGATGCAGAAAGACTACTAAACTGAGAAAGTAAAACCATGATGAAGAGTTGAAGAGGGTTGAGGACATGCTCAGTGGGTAGGAACACTTGCCCCTAAACATGAGAACCTGAGGTTGAATCTCCAGCACTCACATAAGAAGCTAGGTGTGGCTGTGAGGGCCAGTAATCTGAGCATGGCCCACAGCGGTAGGGGAAAGGGGCTAAAGAAGGGGAGGGGTTCCTTCTGACTCAGTAACAGACCCCATCTTAAAGCAAAAGCAAAAGGCAACTGCTGTTTTTCTCAAGMTCTCCGTGTGTGTGTATGTATATAAGTCCACACTCACATGCAAGCATCCAGACATACAGAACATATACCATACAATACACACACACAAAAGAACAGAAAAAAATTAAAGAGGAAAAATAATTAAAAGATATCAAATATTTATTAATTAAAATCTAATGTTACTAAAATAGTCATATTACACAAATCATTCTACAGGTTTTATGTAATCCATATCAAGATGACACTGGCATTGTCTACAGAAATAAAATAAATCCTAAAAGTCTGGGAAGCCAAAGCAATTCTGAAAAATTCTTAGTAAGAAAAGTGATGAAGATACCATATTACCTGATTTCAAATATACTACAAAGCAATAGTAAGCAAATTAGTGGAGGTGACACAGAAACCTACCTCTAGACAAGTGGAATAGGATAGGGAGTCTAGACATGAAACTCACCCAACAGAAAATAACTCATTCTTTTACAAAGTTGAAAAAATATACATTTGAGAGAGGATGGTGCATTTAATAAATAATGACAGGACAAATCAGTATCTACATGCAGAAGAATGMAGCTAGACCCTATTTCTTACCACATACCAATACCTACTCTAGTGGACTTAAATTTAATACCATAAAGACACATCCAAATAATCCAGTTTTAAAATGTATTCAGAGAAGATATAACCAACACAACAAATACATCTTTTTTTTTTAAAAAAAAACTCCTTCTTAGGGCTGGACAGATGACTCAATATTTAAGACCACTGACTGCACTTCCAGGGGTCCTGAGTTCAATTTCCAGCAACAACATGGTGGCTCATAACCATGTATAATGGGATCAGATGCCCTCTTCTTGTCTGTCTGAAGACAGAGAGAGTGTATTCATACACATGAAGCAGAAGCAGATGAAGATGGAGAAAGAGGAGGAGGAGTAGAGGAGGTGGTGGAGGAGGAGGAGGAGGAGGAGGAGGAAGAGAAGAAGGAGGAAGAGAAGGAGAAGGTGATGATGGAGGAGGTGGAGGAGGAGGAAGAGGAGAAGGAGGAGAAGAAGGAGCAGAAGGAGGAGGAGGAGGAAAAGGAGAAGAAAAGAAGAAGGTGAAATCACAATGAAGCATTCCCTTAGTGAGTGGGTATGAGGAATTTTATACATGTTATGGAACACAGCATTGGGAGGAGGTTCCTCACACAAACTCAAAGCTACCAAACTGGCCAGGAGTTACACTGCCTGATAAATTTCCAAAGAAATTTGAATCAGTGGGCTGAGATACCTCCATTCTCATATTTTATCTACCACTGTGAAAATCACCAAAATACACAACCAATATATCTCCACCAGAAAAAGGACAAAGAGAATGTCTTAGTCAGAGTTTGTATTCCTACAGAAACATCATGACCAAGAAGCAAGTTGGGGAGGAAAGGGTTTACTCAGTTTGCACTTCCAAGTTGATGTTCATCACCAAAAGAAGTCAGAACTGGAACTCAAGCAGGTCAGGAAGCAGGAATTGGTGCAGAGGCCATGGAGTGATACTCCTCCTTGGCTTGCTTTCCCATCCTTGCTCAGCTTGCTTTCTTATAGAACCCAGCCCCACCGGCCCAGGGATGGCTCCACCCACAAGCAGCCCTCCTCCCTTGAGCACTAATTGAGAAAATGCCTTACAGCTGGATGTTATGGAGGCATTTCCTTCCCTGAAGCTCCTTTCTTTGTGATAACTCCCGCCTATGTCAAGTTAACACACAAAACCAGACAGTATGTAAAATGTGCTATAAATACACAGTGAAATTATATTCAGGCACTTATAATACAATGTGATCATTTGGGTACATTTGAACCTGGGGATCACATTAAGTGAAATAATTCATAAACATATGAAAAATATCATACAATCTAACTCAAAATGTGGAATAGAAAATATGACATTAGAAAGCAAGAGCATAATTTGCAGAAAAATACATCTGACCCAATGCTCAGGGGACAATGTAAGAGGAGGCTGGAAGAGTGTAAGACCAGGATGCTGGTAAGGGATGCTGTGAAATGCTATTTTCTGGACATGGCATGGTTATTGTAATGATGAGCTCATAGTAGCTGTGGTTTTCTACAGTGGTTGTGGTTAACTGTGCAAGCTAGCCACAGTTCTGACAAAAAATGGGAGAGGAATGCTCCAGATCCCAACATTTACAGGGAGCTATTAGCCATTGAAAACTGATGGGGGAAATAGATCAAGGTTATTCAAGAGTGCTCCCACTGGTAGGTTTCCCACGATCCAGTAGATGGCCCAATTCATGAACATGTGGACTGCATTAATTTGACTCAGTAGATTATGAGAAGAAGAGGAAGAGGAAAAAATAAAAGATGAGGAGGAAGAAAAGGAGGAGATTACGCTGATGGGGACATGTTGAGAGGATGGGGAAAGTTGGATGAGGAAAATACAGAGTGGGTATGATAATATTTCATTGTAGACATATATGAGATTCTCACAAATGAAGAAAAATTATAATAGAAAAATACTTTTCAGAAGCTGGAAGTACCAGGACAATGAAGAAAGATTGATCAATGGGTACAACACACAAGTAGAAAAAGATGATATGCTCAAGAGTTTACATGCCTCGTAGGAGTCTATATTCTATAAAATATTTTTTTAATTTGTAAAAGTGCTTTGTATCAAGCTGTGGCAATAATTCCCAGTGTTGCCTTTTCTTTAAAGAATTTTAGTGGAGGGTGATGTCTGAATCCATGGCAACTAGGAAAAAAACTTTGAGGCTCATGGGAATCAGTGTACTTGAAGATGCTGGAATCTGGCCAACAGTCTTTCACAGAGGGGAGGGAGGAACCTCTGTGTATGAGGGTTTGATCTGGAACCTGTCCCATTCTTCCAAGCTGTACTCCTATGCCTTTATAGTAAGAAATAAACATCTGAAGTGATAGATGTGATAATTCCCCTCAATTGGTCAATACAATGCACATATGCATCAAAGCATAATATAATATTGTGCACATAAAGGGCTTCTGGGTAAGATAGTTAAAGCTGTCTCTGCATGAGCCACTGAAGCAGGGAGTTTGAATAAGAAAAAAATCATAGCTGTAAGAGAAATAGAGGAAGAGGATGGGAAAGGCAAAAGGCATTAAAAGGACACCAGGATAGGGTAGAAAGAAGAGATAAATAAGCAGGACATGACCTCATTAAAGTCTCCTGCAGGAGGAGAAGAAAGGTAAATTTCCCCCAAATGTAAGCTAAATGAAAATGGGCAATAAACTCTCTGGACACACCTGTAAGTGTTGAATCTGCTTGTGGGGCTTGGTAACATGGGATTCCTCTGGCAGACATGTTAACAGTAGAGGAAAAGCCCATTGCATTTTGCTCTGTATGCAGAGAACAGTAGCCAAGTGCCATCTTGAAAGAAAATCTAGTTAAAGCAGAGGTAGCCTAGGGGCTGGAGATCACTAACTGCCCCAGGTTGTGGGGCCTCAGTTTGACTAGCTACTGCCTCTGGGTGAGGAAAGGCTCTTGGATCAAGTCTTGACTGCTGGAGGGTCAGATGCTGAGTGCAAACTCGGAATGGGGAGTTGGTAATGTCAGATACCCAAGCCTTGGTGATCCTAAACAGATCTCATCATGGGATAAAAATACTGAGTTTGATAGCTCTGAGCTGAGGCCAGTAGGTGGATCAAACTGTAGAACCCAACAACTCTGATTCAATGGATGTGTTTGATAGTTAGAGCTGTAAACCTTCAGCATTGTGACTGCTCTGTAAGTAAAAACACAAGACAATCACCTCAGGGTTACAGTGTGATTCCCACACTCCCCAGACACATCCAGTTTAACACTATCAGTGAGAAAACTCGCTCCAGATCACAGGCTTCAAAACTAAATATGACCAGTAGAGAATGCTGGTACACACACACACACAAAAATCTACCACCTTGAACACAGTTCTGGTGAACCCCACATATGTACCAACACATGCACACACACTCACACCTGCATAACTCCCAGTCTTCAAGTTTTGAGGACAGAACAATTCTCCAACCACCCACCTTTTCATTTTTCTTTCTCTTCCAAGTGAGTCCCACTCATAAACTACACATTTAACAGGATTTTTTTCATTTCTAAAAGTTTCAATTGATTATTACTCTTCATATGGCAATCTAATTTTGTTTATGGATTATCTCTATTATTGGACCATATTTCCTTCTTTTGACATTTCCTTTTTTCTTTTTTTCTTTTTCTTTCTTTTTCCCTTTTTCTTTTTTCTTTCCCTGTTTTTTTCAACCCATATATTTAGTAATGTTTTTATTTTTGCTTTATTGTTTTTTACTTTTACCTGCCCCTCCTGCCTTTTAACCTTTTCAGTATTGAAATTTTCTTCTAATTTCTTGCTAACTTCTCTTTCCTCACACACTATTCCTCTGCACTTCTTTCATCTATATATCCCTGCTCCCTTCTTACCTTCTTCCTTTATTTTTATTGAATATATTCTTCATTTACATTTCAAATGTTATACCACTTCTTGGTTTCCCCCTCCCCCAAAACCCACAACCCACCTTCCCACCCCCTGCATCCAAGAATATGCTCCTCCACCCAACCCACTCCCACAACCCCCACTTGGTTTCCCCACTCTGGGACCTCTATGAGCCTTCACAGGACCAAGGACCTCTCCTCCCACTGATGCCGGACAAAGCATCCCTCTGCCACTCTTTTGACTGGAACCATGTGTACCCTTTGGTTGATGGCTTAGTCCCTGGGAGCCCCCAGCAGTCTGGTTGGCCGACATCTTTGTTCTTTCCATGGGGCTGCAATCCCTCCTCCAAGCTCCTCCAGTCTGCCCTCCTTCTCCTTCATTGTGAATCCCATGTTCAGTCCAATGGTTGGCTGCTAGTATTCATCTCTGTATCTGTAAGACTCTGGCAGGGCCTCTCCAAAAGACAACCATAACAGGCTCCTTTCAGTGCACACTTCTTGTCATCCATAGTAGTTTTGGGATTAAGTGACTGTTTATAATATGAATCCCCAGGTAGGACAGTCTCTGGGTGGCCTTTCCTTCAGTCTCTACTCAACATTTTGTCTCCATAGTTGTTCCTATGAATATTTTGTTCCCTTTCTCCGAGGAACCAAAGCACCCCCACTTTGGTCTTTCTTTTTGAACTTCCTGTGGTCTGTGAATTATAACATGTTTATTTTGAGCTTTTGGGCTAATATCCACTTATCAGTGAGTGCATACCATGCATGTTATTTTGTGACTGGGTTACCTCACTTAGGATGATATTTTCCAGTTCCATCCATTTGCCTAAGAATTTCATGAATTCACTGTTTTTAATAGCTGAATAGTACTCCATTGTGTATATATACCACAATTTCTGTATCCATTCCTCTGTTGAAGGTCATCTGGGTTCTTTCAAGCTTCTGGCTATTATAAATAAGGCTGCTATGAACATAGTGGAGTATGTGTCCTTATTACATGTTGGAGTATCATCTGGGTATATGTGCAGGAGTGGTATCACAGGGCCCTCAGGTAGTGCTATGTCTAGTTTTCTGAGGAACCACCAAAGTGATTTCCAGAATGGTTTTTTCAGCTTGCAATCCCACCAGCAATGGAGACATGTTCTTCTTTCTCTACATCCTCTCCAGCATCTGCTGTCCCTTGAATGTCTTAGTCATTCTGAGTGCTGTGATATAGAATCTCAGGGTTGTTTTGATTTGCATTTCCCTGATAACTAAGAATGCTGATCTTTTTTTAGGTGCTTTAGAACCATTCAAGTTTCCTCAGTTGAGAATTCCCTGTTTAGCTCTGCACTCCATTTTTTTGTTTTCTTTTTTGTTTGTTTGTTTGTTTTGTTTTGTTTTTCTGAGAAAAGGTTTCTCTGTGTAGCCCTGGCTGTCCTGGAACTCACTCTGTAGACCAGGCTGGCCTCGAACTCAGAAATCTGCCTGCCTCTGCCTCCCAAGTGCTGGG
>BDUI01006230.1:46465-64198 GCA_002335545.1 Apodemus speciosus
AGGTCCCATTTGTCTATTCTTGATCTTAGGGCATAAGCTATTTGTGTTCTGTTCAGGAACTTTACCCTGAGCCAATGTCTTCCAGGGTCTTCCCTAGTTTCTTTTCTATTAGTTTTAGTCTGTGGTATATATACACAATGGACCAAAGACACAATCCACCTTCCAAATGCTGTCCGACAAGAAGGAAAGATTGGACCCTGGTTCTGGAAAGGCCCAATGCATCGGTGCAGGGGAGTACCAGAACGGGAAAGTGGGAAGGGGTGGATGGGGGAACAGGGGGAGGGAAAAGGACTTATGGGACATTTTGGGAGAGGGGAACCAGAAAATGGAAACGAAATGTAAATAAAGAATATATCCAATAAAAAAGAAATACTCAAATACTTAAGTCAAGATACAGTTTTCAGTCAGCATCATTTCTTTAATAGATTCGTTGCATCTGCCATTTCCACAACATCCAAGTTTTGCAGGAAATGGTCTGTAGAAAATGATTTCAAGTTTCCTGCTTTTCATCCATTGCTTGGCTCCAAGAACTCAGTTCTGCACCCAATTTACTGATAAATTTGCTGCACTAGTAAGTCCATATGTATATTCACAATGGGAGAATGACTACCTAGGTATGTCTAAATTTCACAGGGGTGTACTTGCTGGGCAATTTTTAAACTTCCCCTCCAATCCCTTCTCCTAATCACAGGCTACACTCAGATTAGGGATTACCAGGACTTGTCTTACCTGTTTAGTACTCTAAAGACTAGCCCACTGTCCTCTCTGCTTACTCCAATACCATGCATCTCTAGACCCATTTACTCTATATCTAGCAATGACACAAATTGATTGATTTTTTTAGCCTTCAAAATCATTTTTCCGGTTCTATTAACCTTGTAATCTCTGATCATTTTTTCAGCAGGTTCAGTGACATGTGAACCAGGCTTCCACATCATTTTTCCAGGTATTCTCCAGCCTGACAATGATTGTGTGGATGCTGTTATCTTGATATGTTCTAGTGTTGTATGAGAAGAGGGAATCTCAATTGAGAACATTACTCCATGAAATTATCTGTAGAACATTCTGTTGAGAGCTCCCTTGAGTACTGACTATTATGATAGTTTGGATCTCTCTCTGGGTATTGCCATGCTTTGGGTTATTTGCATTGTACCAGGATGCAAGTAGAGGTACCAATGTAATGAAATGCATTATGTAGTATTCCTCAGTGATATTTCTTTGGTTCTTGTCTCTAGGTTTTTCCTTGATTTTTGACTGTGTTCTCTCAATGATGGACAGTTAAAGTTTTGCCCTGCTTAATATGGTGAGCTTCCCAGATTAAGCCCTACCATGCTTTTCATATATGGGGAGACAATCAGACAAGTCATTGCCTCTTGATGGTGAGCTCTCCAGAAGCTCTCATCCTAGTAACATCATCACTCCACCAGGTTAGTCCTGTCACACAGATCCTGCAATATCTCTCTTGAATCGTTGGAGACATAAGTTACCTTTTCCACCCAACACACTAATGTTTATTTAAAGAGGCAGGGTCCTCACTTCATCTTTGTCCCACTGGCTTCACTGAACATCTTGTTTACTAAACATGTATACATTACCAGGCATGGATTTTATCTTGTAACTTCTGCACCCAGTGTCCTCAATTGCTTTTCTTGCCTCCAGCTTTCTTTGTCATCTTTACACTCCCAGTCCTGTTTCTGATGGATTATGTAATCATCAGTAATGTAAGATGAAACTTACAATCATTTTCCTTCCACAGAATTCTCACCACTGCTTGGGTGCCTGTATGCACCCAACCATTCACACAAAATCTGTTGTGGTACCCTTGTGTTAGACTTTCAAATCTTACTTTTAATGTGTATTTTTAATTTCTTTAAACTTTCTTCTTGCCTATCACCCACCAGGGTTAGTGGAAAAGGAATTATTATGATATGGGGACATTTACAGTAATATTTTTGAAGCAAATCTTATCAGAACTGCCAGAGATACACCAGCAGTCCACTTAGTAGTGTTAGGGTTCCAAACACAAATCAGCAGTGGGGGCATGATCCATTAGAACGTCCAGGAATCTGTGAATAGGTATGAGTCACTGGGAATGACCTAGAGCAGCAGGGATGAGAGAAGTTGTGTGCTATGCCTCTCTCAATGAAATGAAATGCAGTGAAGAAGACATGAGACCAAGGGAGTGTTTTAAAGGGACTCATAACTGTCAATTGAGTTGTATTTATCCTCCCTTGAAGTATTACATATCCTCCCACAGTTCTTTCCTCAGCAAAACACCATGAGTACCTGTCTTATGAGAAGTCTATGTGAGCCTACCATCATTCTGCCAATAGGCCAGAGTATGAGGAAGCAGCTGGAAGTCCACAGATAATGGCCCAAATTTTTTGTTGTGTGTCCCTCTATGACCTCATGACAAATGATGGCCATTAAGGAATGACTTGTCATACAAAAACCATCCGGCATTGTCCACTATCTATTGGGTCTCTCTTAACTTCATGGATCCTTTCGCATGTTTGCTTTAGCAAAACATTTTTTCACACATGTGCCCCACCCAAACATCATTTGTCATAAGTGACTTTCCAAACAACCCACAAGTTCCCACTTCATATGCTCCTTTATGTTTTAAAATTTTCCTTTTCTCTAGCATGAACAATGTATACACTATAAAAATAAGTATAAGAACCATCACATTTTAGGTAAATGGCTTATGTACAGTATAGTCCTAAATAGTCTAACAAAATAACTTTAAATTTCTATCAATATACAGTAATGAAAAAACCTCACAATTTCTGTTAATATACAATTATCATATAAATACCTTAAATTTCTTTTAATGTACAGTAATTCAAACCAAACAAATTTTTGTCTCTATCAGCATACAATAAAGAAAACAAATTTNTTCCAATGTTTGCCTTTTACCATCTGGTTATCTCAGGCATTAGTTGGTCTTATTGTCACTGGCTGCTGCTTGAACTCCCAGTGAGTCCATAAGGCTTTTTCCCCACAACTAGATGACTAGGTTTCCCTGCCACAGAATGATGATGTGCTGCCCTCCTCTTGTGTGCTATTGGAACCCTGGTGTATCTTGCTCGAAGCAATGTTATACTCAGTTGTCTCTGTGGACCTGATACTGTTTGTCTGTTCTGTCAGGGAGTGAGGATGGCAGCTGGGAGTCCCTCCAAGTGCTGACCAACCCGCAGGGCACAAGACCCATGCCTGGCTGGCACACAGTTGAACCTCTGATCTACCCAGGTCCCGTGCGCAGGTCACAGCCCGGTGGCCTGTGACCCCAGAGATCTTAAACTTGGTATATCTTGGGTACCTGGGGACACTTGTCCTGTCCTAGCAGAAGCAAAGATGGTGGTGGGGAGTGCAGAACACCTAGCATGGCACAGAACTCACATCTCGCTGGCACACAGACGAATTGCCACTCTACCCAGATCCTGTGTGCAGGTCGTAGCCTGGCGGCCTGCATCCCCAGAGATCTGAAACTCGAGATATCTCAGGTACCTGGGGCCATTTGTTCTATCCGAGCAGAAGCAAAGATGGAGGCAGGGAGTGTGAAATACCCCACAGGGCACAGATCCCATGACTGGCTGGCACACAGATGAACTGCTTCTCTGCCCAGATCCTGTGCACAGGTCACAGCAAGGCAACCTGTGTCCCCAGAGATCTTACATTCCAGCTATCTCTGTAACTGGGGCCACTTGTCCTGTCCAACCAGGAGCAAAAATGGCAGTGGGGAGCCCTCTGAATGCAGAACACACCGCAGGGCACAGGACGACAACTGGCTGAGACACAGACAAACCTCTGCTCTGCCCAGATCCTGTGTTCAGGTTACAGCCCAGCAGCCTGCATCCCCAGAGATCTTAAAATTGGGATATCTCGGGTACCTGGTGCTGCTTATCCTCTCTGAGCAAAAGCAAAGATTTTCCACTCCATTTTTATACCAATTAAATTTCATGCAGGAATTGAGATCAATAGCAGTACAATGAGGAACAAGCAGACAGTAAACACAAAATTTTCAACATAATAACCAAAATTCTGTGAGAGTTTTTCCCAAGGGCTTGTCACAATTACCAAAATACCTAAATCTACTTCCTTGTCCAAGTCCAGAATCTTGCTTGAAGCTTGATTTTCTCATTCCACCCTAAGACAAAATTTCCTGCCTTAACCTATTTCCCTATTATGCCCTTATGTCAGATTCCTGCTTGAAGCCCTTTTCCTTGGTCAATGTGAAGTTCCTGTCAGGCAGTACAGCATCCCAATAGGGCTCTGAACAGAAGATCCTGCCCCAGTTCCTATGGTGACTTTGTCCAGAATTAAGTCCTACTGTGCTATTCGCAATATGTAGAGACATATACCCCAGCAATTTTACTTTGTTCGTAAGCTCACCAAAAGCTTTCCTTCCAGTTCCTTTGCAACTGTGCCAGGATAGTACTGGTCACACAGATCCTATTCTATCTCTGTTGAATTCCTGAGACTCAAGATACCCATTCTATCCCCACACAGGAAAGAGGATATCTCTATGCAGATTTTCTCAATATCTCTGCCTGAATTGCTTCTGTGAATCTCTCCTTCCATACCATGCACAAAACCTTTGGCCTAGATCTATCACACTGCTTCTGGATCTCTCTTCCTAATTTGGTAATCTAACCCCAGTTATTGTTGCCATCTCTAAATTCCAAGTCCTATTACTGATCAACATGGAGTGTACAAGGTATGCATGATATGATGATTTGACCTTTCCATTCCAGTGCACTGCTCAGCCTGCCATGCTTGTCATTTGGCACCTAGCTCTGCACCCAAGGTCCAGTGAAATTACCCTACTAATAAGGCCCTAAGGTTAGTGTCCTCAAGAGGAGGAATAAGTAAATATGTGCAGATTACACATGGGTGTCCTTTGTGGATAAGGCTGAAGATTGCACTACAATGACATCATCTATTCCCAGGACCTTGACTAGGGTTCCCTGTTTTTTGATTCTCAAATGAAAAAAAAAACTAATTTTTCATATGCAAATACCCAGATATGCTACCATAGACCCATTTACTGGCATTCCAGTTTGAACAAAGATTGCCTGGATTACAAATTCTCAGACTGTTTGTAATGAATCTATCTACCCTGTCATCTTGTATCATTTTTTTTTCATCAGATTAAGTACCAGGTAGAACTTGCTGCCCCATTTTTCACTCTGCTTGTGCTAAGGAATCACTAACACTGTTTTTGTTAACTTATCACAGTGAAGAGAGAGAAGAAATGAGGAGGAGGAATCTCAACTGAGAACATTCCTCCATGAATTGGACTGTATAATAGTCTCTTGGAAGCTCCATTGTGTAATGACATGTATGATATTGAGGAGAACTCTGTGGGTGGTTCCCATCTTTTGGAGATGTTTTGGGTTTTACAATAAGGCAAGTGGAGTTCCCTATAAAACACAAATGACTATGTAGTATTTCCTAGTGGTATCTTTTGTGGATCTTGCCTGTAGATTACTTTCTCATTTACTGACATGTACTCTCTCAGAGGTGGTAAGTGAATCTCCTGTGTTGCTTACTATGGTAAGTTTTTTTTTCCATAATGATGCATAACTGTGTTGTTCTACATAATTGGAAGCATAAAGCTCATCTTTTGCCTCTTTTTGTTAAGCTCTCCAGAATGTCCCATTCCAGTGCCCTTTTCACTGTTCTAGTATAGTTCTAGTAATAGATATGTGCAATACCTCCCTTGCATTTCTGGAGAACCAAGATACACAACATTCCCTCACACTCTAATATTAAAGACAGGGTACAGTTTTCACTCAGCATCTCTTCCTTAATAGATACTTTCATCTATCCTGTCCACAACGTCCCAGTTTGGAAGGAAAATGTCTACAGATAATGGTTTTGAGTTTCCTGCTCACCATACCATGCTTTTCTCCAAGTACTCAGATCTACACCCACACTCCTGGTGATTTTGCTGCAATACTGAGTCCACAAGTATACTCACAATGGTAGGATGCCCACCTAACAATATCTAGATTTCACAGGGGTGTCCTTGGTGGGCAAGTGTGAAACTTCCCCTCTACTCCTTTCTCCTATTCTCAGTCCTTTCTCAGGATTGAGTACCTGCACTGGCTTTTCTTTTTCAGTATCGCAAATTCCAACCCATTGTGCCCTGGCCTTACTGTCAGACTGTATTTTCTTGGTCAAATTTATTGTATTTCCAGCATGGACACTGATTGCCTGGATTTGAGCATTCAATTTCATTTTTCAGGAATCTATTAACCATGCAGGCTTGCTTCATATTTTCCAGCAGATTCAGTGCCATGTGATTCATGCTGCCACATACCTCTACCAGGTGTGGTAGAGCCTCACAATGATGGTTTGTTTTGGGATTACTTGACATCTTCTAGAGTCAACTGAGAAGTATGAACCTGAATTGATAGCATTGCTCCTTGAAATGGTCAGTAGAAGAGTCTATTGTAAGCTACCTTGAGTAAAGWTTCTTATGGTACTACAGAGAACTCCATAGGTGTTGGCAACATTTTAGAGGTATTTCTGGGTTTTACAAGAAGAGAAACAGAAGTGTCTATGGAATGCAAAACACAATTTACTGTTCCTTAGTGGTATTGGGTTTACATCTTACCTCTAGTTTTCTTCTTTGATTCCTGATCTGTTTTCATTTAGTGAAGGAGAGTGAAGATCCTCCCCCAATTCCTGTGGTGAGTTTTCCCAGAATTAATGCAACTGGGATTTTCCCAATATGTGGAGACAAGTATCCCAGCCATTTTCACATGTTTGTGAGCTTTCCAGAAGCTTCCAATACAATATATCTTTAACTGTGCCAGCATAGTGCTAGTCACATAGACCCTAATCTATGTCTTTTGAGTTTCTGAGACTCTATAGGCACGCTATCCAGAGACATGAAAGACTAAGTCTGCATGGGAATTTTTATAAATATCTCTGCCTGAGTAGCTTCTGTGAATCTCTACTATCCACACAATGGACAAAAACTGAGGCCTAAGGCGGATTTCTGAGTTCGAGGCCAGCCTGTTCTACAGAGTGAGTTCCAGGACAGCCAGGGCTATACAGAGAAACCCTGTCTCGAAAAACCAAAAAAAAAAAAAAAACTGAGGCCTAGGTCTATTATGCTGCTTCTGCATCTAAATTCCTAATTTGCTTACCTAGCTCCAGTTTACATTACCATCTCTACATTGAAAGTCCTATTTCTCAACATTGAGTGTACCAGGTATGCATGATATGATGTTTAGACATTTCCCTTCCAGTGCCCTACTCAGTACACCATGCTTGTCTCTAGGCACAAAAGTCTGCACTCAAGGTACAGCAAAGTTCACCCACTAATCAGGCCCTGAGGTTAGTGTCTACAGGAGGAGTTTGTGTAGATGACACATGGGGTCCTTCGTGATCAAGGTTGAATATTGCCCTACAATGACATCATCTCATCCCAGGCCTCTTCCAGGTAATAAAGCATTTGCACTGGAATTCCATGTTTGTCACTCTCAAATAGAAAACTAATTCTGCTGTAAGCACACACACACACACACACACACACACACACACACACACACTTCCCTAGACCCATTTGCTGGCCTTCCAGTTATTACAATGATTGCCTGGGTTTGAGGATCTCAGAATTTTTTTTTATGAATTTATCAATCCTGTCATCTTGTATAATTGTTTTAATCAGATTAAGTACAATGTGGACCATGCTACCATATTATTCTGTCTGGTGTCATAATGCATCATCAACAGTTTCTGTTACATTAACAAAATTTATACTCATATGAGAAAATGGAATCTCAACTGAGAACATTCCCCCAGGATCAGAAGTGGACACTATTAAGAAGTACTGCATAATGCTTTCACACAGTTGGTATTTTGGCATTCCTTCTTGAACAACTGCCAACCACTCCTGAAAGCATGCCAACACCCACAGATGACTCCATACTACCATAAGAATCATAGCTCAACAGAACACCAATAGCTTATACCCTAAGATCAAGAATAGACAAATGGGACCTCATAAAATTACAAAGTTTCTGTAAGGCAAAAGACNTTCTTTCAATATACAATAATTAAACAAAACAACCCTAAATTTTCATCAATGTACAATAATTAAGCAAAACAACCTACTACTCTAGATGATAACAACCATAAAAAATTAAATGATCAAAATCACCCACCACAACTTAAGAGTTTGACAACATGGTCTTCTTATACATATTTGCTTCCTACTGAAATGGGGCAAAGAATTCCCATTTTTGGTCCCCAAGGGAAAAATGGTTAGTCTGTAAAAATATAGCTGTAGCATTTATTACCCAATCTCTGTGTTTATCCAGTCTGTGCATTGTCTGTCCTTTATATTGTCTGGTCTCAGTGTTTTTCCACTCTCTGTGTGATTGACCATTAGGGTTATTCCATTTGAAGAGAATTTGGGTGCAAGCTTTGGAGAAATCAGTAACTGAGACAGTCTTTGAACCACCTGGGCTATATTCTTTGTGAATGCATTCCTGTCTCAGCTAATAAGAGTTTTTGACTGGTCAGATCTAATCTGAATAGGTTTTATTGCTAACCATATTTTTCCTTCCCAGTAGATTCATAAACATAACCACATCCAATCCCTATCTTAAAACTATTGCTGGTTTCCAATCTAATGTAAACAAATCCTTATAGTATATTGATTAGCTTAGTTCCTCAGTTTTCATTTTTGTTATTTTGTTTTTTCTTTTCTTTTGTTTTTCTGTTAACTCTGAGTGTCTCAGAGGCTGTTTTTACTTCTTCATCTAAATTAAGAAAATTGATTGTTAGCAAAGCATTATTAGGAATGTCAAAGGGGTTTTCATTCTCCCTATTAGTCGAATAAGAATTTCCTTTTTGTTATCTTTATAAAACTGCTTGTCCAGTGTGATTGTGCATTAACCAAGTAACATGCTTTATTTTATAATATGCACATAATTGCTACAAGTTATTGTGTACATATGTGAAAGCATTATCAACATTAATTGGTACAGTTTCTCTTTGATTGCCATCATTATCAATAAATGTGTTATTACACAATCAGCCTGTTCAGAACTGAAAAGCAGGTGTACATTGAAACTCTGAGTATGTGTAAATAATATGGAGTAAAACTGCTTGTCTTCCAAATTCTGCCAAGACCCATATTGTATTGTAATGCTAGTTAGGCAGTCCACAGTCACTGTCAGTTAAGAGGTATTTATACATACTTCAAAAAATACATGACCTCCCATGGTTCTTTGTTCAGCAAAATACCATGTGAATCTTTCTTAGCAAAACTCACTGTGAGTCTCTATCAGCTGAAATGCCCCAGTTATTGGTCCACAAGTTGAAAACACCAATGATAGAGTCTAGCAAAGTTTGTGAAGATTATGCATGGGTATCCTGTACAGGCAAGCCTTAACCTTGAACTACAGTGCCATGTTCTATTTACAGGTCTCCCTCAGGTCACACAGAACCTGCTCTGATTTTCCCTATTTAGTATTACCAAATACAAGCCCAACAATATGGTATATATAACTTCATATCATCTTTCTCTAGACTCATTTGATATACTAGGAGTTGTGATATAGTTTGCCTTGCTTTGAGACTCTCAGAATGTTTATCTGGATTCTATTAACCTTGTAATCTTGCATCATTTTTCATCAGATTTCTTATCATGAAGAACATGTTACCACATTCTTCTGCCAGATGTGATAGAGCCTAAGCATGATGGTTTTCTTTGTATTAACTAAATACAATGTAGAATTGTCTGACAACATTATTCCATGAAAAGTTTTGTCAAAATCATTTTGATATCTAACTGCCGTGATGATTATGATTGTAGTTTGTAGCACACTATGGCTGTTACCAAGATTTTGGAGGTGGTTCTGTGTTGCAGAAAAAGACAAGGCAAGGTACTTATTGAGTGCAAATCATTGTGTAGTGTACCTTATGTGTGTCTGCTTCTGTTCTTGACTCTAAGTTTCCTACTGGATTCTAGATCAGTGTTCTTACAGTAATGGACATTGAAGATGCTTCCCCACATTACCATGTTAAGATTTCCCAGAATGAAGCCCCACTGTGCTTCACTATATTTGGAGACCTACAACTCAGCTATTGTCCATTATTGGTCATCTTTCCATAAGTACTCCATTCTTTTGCAATGTCACTGTGCCAGGATAGTTCTGTTCACACAGATCCTGCACTATTTCAGTTGCCTCCTCAGAGAACTCAAATATCTGTTATACTCCCACACTCTAAGGCCTAACTCTGTATGCAGATTACTCTTAACACCTTTGCCTGAATTGCTTCCCTGGAATTCTCCTGTCCACACATCGACACAAAATGACTCATGGGTCCTATCATGATGATTCATTATGTAACTTTCTCATCTGTTTCTCAAGGCTCCGTACTCCCTGGCCATCTGTGCAATGCCAGGTCTGTTACTTATTAACAGGGTACATACTAGGCTTGGCAGAAGATGGTCTACAGAAGTTATTTTCCATGTTAATACTCACCATCCCATGCTTGGCTCCAAGCACTCAACTCTGCACTCAATTTCATGGTGAGTTTGAAGCAATAGAAAGTTCACAAGAATACTCATAGTGTTATGATGCTTACTTAATTACATTTGACAGAKGTGTCCTTGTTGCACCAGTGTGCACCTTCCCCTCCAGTCCCTTCTTCTATTCTCAGTCCTTCCTCGGGATAGAGTACCTGCAGTGGGCTTCCTTGTTTAGGATTCAAAATCCTAGGCCATTGTGTTCTTTTCTTATTCCCAGACTATATTGCTCTCAGAAAAATTTACTGTATTAACAGCACTCGCATGGATTGTTTTGGCTTTCAGCATTAAAGACAGTTTCTTGGGCCTCTCATAACCTTGTAATCTTGCATAATTTTTAGCAGATTCAATGCCTGGTGGGTCATGCTACCACATAATTCTGCAAGATATGGTAGAGCCTCACCATGATGGTTTCTGTTTGGTATTCCTGACATGTTCTTGAGTCATCTGAGAAGTAGCAACCACAATTGATAACATTATGCCTTGAAATGGTCTGTAGAAAAGTCTATTGTAAGCTACATAGAGTAAAGATTCTTATGGTACTCTGGAGCCCTCTGTGGGTGTTGACAATATTGGGGAGGTATTTTTGGGTTTTCAAGAAGACAAACAGAAGTTAGCTATGGATTTCAAAGCACTATGTAGAATTCCTTAATGGTATCAAATTCATGTCTTTCCTCTAAGTTTCTTTTTTGATTCCTGATCTGTTTTCTTTGAGTGATGGACAAGGAGGATCCAGCCCCAATTCCTTTGGTGAGTTTTTCCAGAATTAAGTCCAACTGTGCTATTCCCAATTTGTGGGTACATACATCCAAGCCATTTTCCCTTGTTCGTGAGTTCTCCAGAGCATCCTTTGTAACTGTGCCACCATAGTAATGGCCACACAGATCCTATTCTATTTCTGATGAATTCCTGAGACTCAAGATACCCATTTTATCCCCAGACATGAAAGACTGTGTCTGTCTCCTGATTTTTCTCAATATTTCTGCCTGTATACCTTCCAAGGATCTCTGCTCTCCACACCATAAACAAATCATAAGGCCTGGTATATGTTTCTGCTTCTGCATCTAACTTCCTAATTTGGTTATCTCACCCCAGTTTCCTTTGCCATCTGTACATTCCAATTCTATTTCTGATTAACATGGAGTATAACAGGTGTACATGGTATGATGTATAGACCTTTTCCTTCTAGTGCCCTTCTCAGCCTACCATGCTTGTCTCTAGGCACCTAGCTCTGCACCAAAGGTCCAGTGAAATTCTCCCATTAGTAAGGACCTAATGTTAGTGTCCTCAGGAGGAGGACTAGCTATGTGTGTACAGATGTCACATTTGGGTCCTTTGTGGCCAAGTCTGAATATTGCCCTACAATGACATCATTTCTTACCAGGCATCCTCCAGGTCACACAGCACCTGTACTTGGCTTCTCTTTTATTCATTGTTAAATACAAAACTAATTCTGCTGTATGCACACACAGAGACATGCTACCCTAGATCCCTTTGCTGGCCTTCCAGTTTTTACAAATATTGCCTGGTTTGAGACTCTCAGAATGTTTGTTACAAATCTATCAATCTTGTCATCTTTCATCATTTTTTTCATCAGATTAAGTATCATGTAGACCATGCTGCCACATTCTTCTGTCTGCTGTGATAATGCATCAATAACGCTGTTTCTGTTAACTTAACATAGTATAGACTCATATGAGGAGAAGGAATCTCAACTGAGAGCATTCCTCCATTAAATGGACTGTATAGTGGTCTGTTGGGAGCTCCATTGTGTAATGATAAGTATGACAGTGTGGAGACCTCTGTGGGTGGTTCCTATCTTTGGGAAATAGTTTGGGTTGTAGAATAAGGCAAGTGGAGCTCCCTATAGAGTCCAAATGGCCTATGTATTATTCCTCAGTGGTAACACATTCATTTCTTGCCTATAGATTTCGTCCATGTTTCCTGAATAGTGTTCTCTCAGAGGTGGTAAGTGAATCCCCTGCCGTGCTTCCTATTGTAAATTTTTCCAGAATAAAGCTCAACCATGCTGTTATAAATAATTGGAGGCATTCAGTACATCTGTTGCCACTTGTTGGTAAGCTCTCAAAATTCTCCCCTTCCAGTGCCATTGTCATAGTGCCAGGGTATTTCTAATTACAGAGATGTGCACTATCTCTGTTGATTTCCTGGAGAACCATCATACTCGATGTAATGTTTTCAAACACCATCATTTCCTTAATAGCTTCTTTGTATCAGCATTAAATAAAGAAAATAAATTNAAATGTAAATCAAGAATATATCCAATTAAAAAAAAGAATCATAGCTCAAGGGAGCTCTAAACACACTTTTCTACAGACCATATCATGGAGGAATGGTCTCAATTGACCTTCTTATGCTTAGATGAATCAAGATTGTGTAATGTTAATTTAAAACAAACCATCATTGTTACTCTCTAATACTCCAGGCAGAAGAATGTGGCTGCATGTTCCATATGGTATTGATTCTGATGGATAAAATGATGCAAAATTTCAGAGTTAATAGAATCCAGAGAAACAGAATTAGAGCCTCAAACCCGGCAATCTGTGTCAAATTCGAAATCCACCAAATGGTTCAAGAGAAGCAAGGTCTTGGAGAGTGACTGGAGAAAAATTGGGCTGCTATTTGGAAATACTATGCAAAGAAGCCCACTGCAGTAACAGTGTGATCGTTTGGAGGTCTAGGAATAGATGATTATACTGGAGGATAATGTTGAAACTTGCCCACAGTGGATACACATATGTAATTTGCACATACTTTGCTATGCATATTCCAATCCAGACTGCAATTCTAGACTCATTACTCGGGGAACTCACCAGTCAGGTGAATGGAGGACTGCGAGCCAGGAGCCAATTATGGAAGGATGAGGAAGAAACAGAATTTAAGAAGTACCTAGATCACATCATGCAAGCCTAGTATGTTCCATGTCCATCACAAACAGGAATAGTTGTGTAGACATGAAAAAGGATGGTGAGGGATAGAATACCAACTGATGATGTTAGATGCAGAGGCCTCATGATGGAAACAAGCTTGAATTTTTTGGCATGGTGTAGACAGGAGCAGAGACACTCTTAAAGATGCTGAGTGAAGACTATCCAGATTTATGTATTAGTTTGGGGTTGAGAGTATTTTGGGTCTCCAGGAAGTCAACAGAAGTATTGAACATCTGTGTGTCTAACTAGCTAGCACATTGACAATGGCCCAGAAAGGGGAGCTTATGGAGTGCTCAAAAACAAGAGGCAATGGCTTAGCTATACTCTTCCAATTAGTTAGAATGGCACAGTTGGGAAGTTTTATCACTCCTGACTGAAGAATGTGGCACCATTGTACACATGAGCCTAAATCTGAAAATTGATTCATGATTACTGATTTATTAGAATCCTCAAGCACAGCCTGAGAACCTCTAATGCTAGGCAAACTTTCAGAACTGGAAGTTGTTCAAAGAGGTCTAGAGAGGCCTGTACATTAAGCTGGGAAGTAATTGGGATATTGTTTTCTGAATAACATTATGTTGTGTATGCCAGAAACCTGAGGTACCTGTCATAAAATCTACTAGTTTCCCCTGCTCTCTGAAAATAAAACTTTAGAATTTGTAATATCTTGATACTACTAACAATTATGAACAATCTTAGAATAAATTGATTTCACCTTCAAGGTGACGTTCAGCCTATGAACAGACATATGGAACATTTTACCTAAAAAGTGATATCTTTGGGGTTTGTGAAAAGGTTAATTGGGTAATGGAGAGTGTCAAGAATAGTGATATGAAAAATGCACATTGGAAATATCTGGACATTTATGATATTCACAGCCAGGGTTATAGCAGATGGCTTCTGCCTTCTGGTAAAGGCAGGTTACAGACAGCACTAGCATCCTCAGTGCACATAATTGCCTTCCTAATCCAAGAAAAGAGCACACAATGTTGACAGTGTCAAGGCTAAGACATCTAGCACTTGTAACCAGAGACATGAGGACTTAAGGGTCTCCATACAGAAAGGTGGTGAATTTAATTTGTTGAAGTGTGAACTTACTTACAAACCTCTCTGTTTATATATGTCATGTTTCTGCAACCTGCAGTTCACCTGTATTTTTGCCTTCTTTTCAGCAGTACACAGGATCATGGCCTGCAGAATGTATGTTGTGAAAACAAAGAAAGGAACACATTCAACATGTATTAGCACATCTGCTATTACTGACCCTTCAATGAATCTATCATTGTCCCCATTTTATAGATAGGGAAACAACACATGGAATGTTTCATATACCCAGTTTCAGAAAGATAAAAGGATATGAACACAGTGTCCTCTCCACAACTCTCATCTATTTGACTTCCAGCAGTTATGATTTTCAGAAAGACTTACACACATGGAAAGCGCTGGCAATCAGGCAACCTCCAATTTGAGCCCTAYGTGACAAAGATGGGACCATCAGGCAACCCAAAAGCAAAAAGATATGCCATCACTAAATGCACAATATATGGCTATATATTCCCAATGTCATCTCTGTTGCATATCCCCCTGAGGTTGTGCCACAGTCCCTATAAAGAGCCAAGGTTTTCCTCCCTACCCCACCCATTATTTATTCCCACCACAGAAATCATTCCCTTTTAAAAACCCTTCTATATATCACTTGTCTCTACCTGCCTGCCACCTAGTTATATCAGAAAGTCTGTGAACAAATGTCTAATTATAGACCAGTGGCCTTTGCTCTTCAATTTCCTTTGAAATTGAAGGTGGTTAGCTAGTAAACACCTCATGGAAATTATAAAGTACTTGCCTCTGTCTTTTCTAAGAAGATCAAGTGTTAGTGACTGCTAAGTTAAGAGAAGTGATTCTAAAAATTCTGATGTTTCCATAGCTACCAAACTGAATGGAACATAATAAAATAACCAGTGTCAAGACATAACGGACCAGAGTATTTAATGCCCCTTGGATTGGTAAAAAATGTACCGACAAATTAATTTAATTTTGAGAGCACTCATCAACTAGTAACTATAAATTTTGAGTGTCATGAGAAGCAAACTTGTAATAAAATAAAATAAAATACAAATACAAATAATTCAATATAATGAAAGAATATGTTTCATGCTAAAAGGAAGTTGTTTACTGCAGATTATGGGGTCACCAGTCCCTAAAACAGTGATGTCCCTTAGACACAGATGTAACTTAGCTAGTTATAAACTGTACATGCCAAGACACTAGAGGATAATGTTTGATTACTGTGATGGGTATTCCTGATTGTCACCTTGACTATATATATATAGAAGTACAATCCAGAAATGGAGTGTTCATCTTTGGTCGAGGTCATGAGAATGGAGGACAGAGGCTTCTGACCAAGACATTGACATAGGAAGTCAAGTGGTTTTGATCCAGACCTAGTTGCATAATTGCCATGTGAAGCTTAGACCCGAAAGACTTAGTACATGATTTTAGTCCCTGAAACCAAGTTAAACAGATCTCTAAATTCAAGCCTAGCCTGGGAAAGAGCAAGGTCCAAATCCAACATTGGTGTTACACACCTTTTATTTAGACTAATAATTCTGTTGGATGCTTACATAAGGAAAATGGAAGAAGGAAGACTCAACTCTTCTTTGCCTGCTTGTACTTACTTATCAGCACATATGTTGAAATTCTTCAGGATTCCAATATGTACTGGTAATTTTTGTGTGTCAATTTAACAAATCCTGGACTTTTGTTAAACAGAAATAAACTTCCCTTGAGGAATGCCTCTATGAAATCTAGCCGTAAGGCATTTTCTCAAGTTGTGATCAAGTGTGGGAGCACACATTGTAGGTGGTGCCTCCACCTCCTCTGGCAGTCTTGATTTGTATAAGAAAGCAAATTGAGCAAGCAAGGGAAATAAGGCCAGAAATTAACATTCCTCCATGCCCTCTGCATCAGGACCTGCTTCCTGACATGCTGGAGTTCAGTGCTGACTCCTTTGCTGAGCAAAAGCATGCTGGAAGTGTAAGCTAAATAAAACTTTTCCTCCCCAACTCGGTCATGATATTTATGTAGGAATAGAAACCCTAGGACACAGATTAGACAGAAGACAAGCTAAAACAAAAAGCTTCTTGGGACTTCTAGCAACTACTAGATCCATGGACTTCCCATTCAAAAATGCTCATTGTTGGGTTATTTGGACTACAGACTGTAATTCTTTAAAAAAATTTCCTAATATATAAAGACATTTCATTATTTCTGTGACTCTAGAGCACACTGAATATTACAGTTACAAACAAATTAACTGTTTTTCCTTATGTATTTTATTTTCAACATGACAGTTATAGTGGTTGTATAAGAAGGGGCCCTATAGACAGGTTTGTTTGAATGCTTGGACATAGGAAGTGGCACTATTAAAAGAGGTGGCCTTCTTGGAAAAGGCATGACCTTGTTGAAGGAATTGTGTCACTGTTGAGGAAGGTTTTAAATATCCTATTGTCAAACTAAGCCCAGTGTAGCTCACACTATCCTTCTGATGTTGGCTGATCAAGATATAGAATTCTTTGCCATGCTTCCTGCCATGATGATAGTGTACTAAGCCTTGGAAACTGTAAGCCAGTCCCACATAAATATCTTCCTTCATGGGAGGTATTATGATCATTTGGTCTCTTAACAGCAATAAAATATAAGTCACTTGGTTATGAAGAAGGCTATAAGTTTTATTTCTTAACATTGGCAGGAATTTAAAATTTTACCATACCACATACACATAGTTAAAGTTAGAGAGAAAACATGTTAAACGGGAGATGGAAATATATATGATATTCTTTTGTGGTTTCTCATTTTTGTACTTCACATTTTCTTTCATACACAATATCCTACAAAAATCCACAAGCCACATTTATTTTGAAAATCTAATAGGAGAGGAGCCATTTTCTCTTCAGTGAGTGTGCAGGCAGGTATGGCCAGGAGGGCAGAGAACACAGGAGTGACAGAGAAGCTGGGACAGTGTCCCCCTAGGCTCCACCTGTACCTAGGAGCTGAGCTGCTCTTCAGCTGTCTGAGCTCTCATCCTGCCAGGGGAGAATTGTTCTGCAGGGACTGGTTTTTCTCTGAGTTTGGAGGCAAGACTCTTATTTTGTCTCCAATAACTATTCAGAAGTGTATTCTCAGCGTGGCAGAGAGTCAGGAGTCATAGATGCAAGCATCAACAAC
>BDUI01006232.1:51973-63859 GCA_002335545.1 Apodemus speciosus
CCCCTCACTGACTGCTCAGGAGAGCAGGGCCCCGCCCCTGTGCAGCCCTAAGGGCATGAGCACGGGAGCCACTCCCACCCCTGGTCTGCGGTTGAGTGGACAGGTCAAGATTCTGCTAGTCACCTGCGGCAGGCAGGAGAGCTGGCCTCGCCCCTCACTGGCAGGAGCACCTGGGAGAGAGAGCCCTGAGGGTGTGAGAGCAGGAGGCTGGCCTTTGGCAGGGGCAGTGCGGGAGAGCTCGCCCTGGGGGTGTGCGTGAGGACAGCTGATGGACCGGCCAACTCAGATACCTCTCAGGCCCACCCCAACATCTRCCCTATTGTGATCTGCTGGAGGGTGTGAAAGTGCCTGCCATGCAGATGCAGAGCTACAGATTCTCCCTGACATAGCGCAACAACAGGAGATTGGAGAGGAGTMCCGATGAGGAACCAGCATAGACGGGACCAGAAGCCAGAGGCCTCAGATGACTGACCGCAGTGAACACGMGCAGCTAGGGCACCCTGCAGCCTCCACAGCAAGAGTTTTTAAACCCTAATTTCATTTTCTCTTGCAAGGAGAGGTTGCAAGGGCAGAGGGCAGATATTGAGGGACAGAGAGATGAGTGGGATTAGGGTGCATGATGTGAAATTCACAAAAAAGATCAAATTACTCATTTTAAATAGAGAGCAGTTAATTTTTACGAGAATACTAAGACATGCCACTAGGGGGCGCCAAAGACTGATTTATGGTGTTAAAGGCCTTCTACAAGTAAATGTAGCTTTTATGAATTTGACAAATACTATGACATTTTCAGATAGGGGAAGTGTTTCTCTAATTCATTTTTAAAAAAAGTATGTGTAGAATAAATTTAGGGAAAAGTTATTACTTTGAGTTGGTAATTAATATTTTGGTTGGCTTGCAAGTGTGTAATCTCTTGCGGAGCCCTTCGCTGGYGGACCTCGTGCGTGCTCGCCCACCAGTCCTGTGCTCCTGGTTCCCTCACCGTAGACTGTGGAGACAGGTAAGCGCGCGCTGCCGACTGTGGTTCCCCTCCGGTGGTTCCCGTCTTGCTGGAAGCAGGGACAGGGCTAGGGTCTTACTCACATCCTGCCTACATTACTGCGAATATTCCCAACAGGTCCTCTCCAAACAGCTCATTTCAGGCTGTCTGCTCCGCACTGTGACTCCGCACCGCACCACAACGCTTCCTCCTAAGGAGCAGACTTCGAGCAGTCTCTCCGGAGACCACTCTGCACACTTTATTCCAAACACGATGACATTTTGCTCTTTGAACCTCCTGTGTTTTCTCCCACTTGCTTCTTCTCTTGTTGTACAGACTGTTGACCCGGCCGGGCCGGCCAGCTTCTCTTTCCACGAGGCATTTTCTGGTATGTCCGACAAAATGAAAATTTTACCTCCTTGGAATCGTGCATTTATCCTTTTTTCTTTTTCTTTCTTTCTTTCTTTCTTTCTTTCTTTCTTTCTTTCTTCCTTCCTTCCTTCCTTCCTTCCTTCCTTTCTTTCTTTCTTTCTTTTTGGTCTTTCTACCATGTTTACTGCCATTAAGATCTTCTCTGCCACCATCAGCAAGTTCTTGAAGAGCAGAACTCTTCGAAACCTTTGAAAGTGTCAGCAAAATGCTTCCTGCAGAATAGACTGTGCATAGAGGCTGTGTTGAATGGCAACAGGAATAACAACTGGTTGTCATTTGACATGAGGAATTTATCCAAATCTCCTTTTCCTTTAAAAGGAGACTTTGACTGTGGTTATTCCTTAGTTATTTTTATTTTCCTTTTCCTTCCTCCTTTAAAAGGAGGCTTTGACTGCAGTTATTTTTTAGTTATTTTTACTTATTTTGTGTGAGTCAGAACTGAGCCACCACATCTCTGCTGCTGATTCTCCTGTGTTCTGTTTTCCAATCCTTTTCTGCCTCTTCCTGGGACGCTCTCCCTTTGGTCATCTGCCCCCTTCTTGCTTCAGCTACACAGCTTTGACTCCTCCGTGGGGTCAGGCTGCTCAGCCGCCTCTTGCCCCAGGCTGGCTGGCTCCGTGGGGCAGCTGGAACTCCTTTGGGAATCAGAGCTTTTCTGTTCTCTTCCCAAAGCAGCGAGTTCCTCCACCCCACTGTGCTCCCAATCCTCAGTCTGAAGGAAGCCATGTTTGCAGACCCTTTCTCTTCAAGGCACCTCATCTCTGGTGAGGTTAGGGACACAGCACGTGAGGAGACAGGGGGAAAGGTCACCCTTGTGTCAAAGGTCACCCTGACCTGGCTCCTTGGTCTTTGCTTTGGCCGCAGGGAAGTGTAAGGTGCTGTCTCCTTACAGTGAGAGCCACAGATGCTGTGATCAGGTATGAGTGCTCTTTATTTCCTGAGAGGATACATATTCTAGGGGCAGGGCTGTGTCTCCCCGCCTTCTCCATGTATGTCCCTGTAATCTTATAGACACAGATAAATGATGACTGAAGGATTGTGGGAGCCAGGGACAGGGACACCAATGTAAACAATGAAACTGTTACATTATCTTTATTGTTGGGTTCTTGTTTTGTTTTTTGACAGGGTCATACCACATGGCCCTTGCTGGCTTAGAATTCTCCATGTAGACCAGACTGGCCTCGAATTCACAGAGGTCCACTTGCCTCTCTGCCTCTCAGTTGCTGGGGTTAAAAGCTTGTGCTAATATGCCCAGCGGTAGCTCATTTTTTAATTTGGCTAGGCAGTGAACTAAATGCCTGTACACGTATGTGTTAGGAACAACCAACTCTACAAGAGAAGGTGCCATTATCAGTATTTTTTTTCCAGAAAAGAAATATCTAGATGAGTTGAGAGATATACTCAGCCCTCACTGGTGAATCTAGAGCTGGAGTTTAATGCCTGCTGTTTGCTGTTAGACACTGGCTTGGTGCCTGCCGCATGTGTCTGAGCACATGTGTGCAGTGCACACAGAAGCCAGAAGAGGGCGACAGATCCTCGGGAACTGGAGTGACAGACCCACCCTGCGTCAGGACCTTTGTGTGGGTTGCTCTCTGCCTTATTAGAGAGCCACTTTCTGTTGTTTTTGCTTCTAGTAAATCAGAAATTCAAGCTGTTTGGCTTCCTCCCTGCCCTCAACGACTGACACGTATTTAGGGCATTAAATTTTGAGATATTTTGACAAACAGTATTCTTTCATATCTTCAAATGATTTAATCAGTTTCTTCATTAAATAGGGTTGTTGGAGGAGCTGAAAGATTGCTCAGGAGTTAAGAGCACTTGCTTTTCTTGAGCAGGATCCAGGTTTGCTTCCTGGCACCCACATGGTGGCAGCACCTCTAGTTCCAGGGGATCTCATACCCCCTTCTCGCCTCTGTGGGTGTTGGCATGCATATGGTGCACAGACATACATACATGTATGCAAATATTCATAATCTTAAAAAGGGTTGTTCAGTACATATTTGTTGAGCAACTTCTACATCATACTTTATCTGTTGGAGGTAGCAGAGATGCCAACTTAGTTCAAAATAATCTCTTAAGAGAGCTAGAGAGATGGTTCAGGGGTTGAGAGCACTGGCTGCTCTCTCAGAGGACCCGGGTTCAATTCCCAGCATCTATGTGGTGGCTCACAATGGTCTGTCACTCCAGTTCCAGGTGCTCTGTTGCCCTCTTTTGGCTTCTGTGGGCACCAAGGCACACAGGTGGTGCTCAGACACATAGGCAGGCAAAACATGCTACACATAAAGTTATCACTAAGAGCTTAAATTCATTTTCAAAAAGGAAAATGAGTTTGGGAAGAAGAAACACAGGAAGGCCAGGGAGAAGAGAGAAAACCAAGGGAGTATTTTCCTTTAAAAATATTTCATGTATGTGTTTGCCCACATGTGGGTCTGCGCACTGTGTGCATGCCTTGTGCCCACGGAAGCCAGAAGAGTTCATTGGCTCCTCTAGGACTAGTAACACATGGTTGTGAGCTGCCATGTGTGTGCTGGGAATTGAACCCAGGTCCCTTGAAAGAGCTTCAAGTCCTGTTATCTGCTGAGCCATCTCTGTGGCCCCAGAAGAAGGTGTTCTTTACCTGTAAAAATCACAACATGCATAAATTGACATTTTCAAAGTTTGACCAGGAAAGGGTTAAAAAGAAAATGGAATTATCTCACCACATACTATAAACCAAGGAACGGAGTGGAATCTATGGACAATTAGAGCAGATCTAAACCAGCAGGCCCAGAGGGCAGTTAACTCAGAAAAGCTAAGAAATTACCTAATGAATATATTAAACTAATTATGTTCTTCCAAAAATTATGAGCTGTTAATTTAAGAAGTATAAAAAACAAAACAAAAAAYGTCATTTTCCTACTAAATGTCATACAGGTGTGGGTAATTGTTTTGCAATGTAGATAAGGTATAGATAAGATATATAATTTAACAACAGAAACAAAAAAGCTAATTTTGGTCCAGAGGAGCATGGGAGTACTCAGCAGGGCGGTGACAGCGTCACTCGGCTTCGGCCTCCTGGGAGGGGCCGGGCAGGGTCTCAGGAAACCCCGGTGGATTAGCTGGTCATTGTAACTCTCGAGGGTGGTTTCGTGACATGGCAAGAAGACAATCAAAGACAGAGCAGAGCCTGCTCAGAACTGTGGTCTGGGAGTCTGCCCTCAATGCCCGTGGGTTTCAGGAACTCCAAGGCAGGCAAGGGAGAGGAACCCTGTAGGGTAAGCAGAGAGAAAGACTCCATCCTGGTGTCTGCAGAGGCTGTTGCTCAGGAAGAGGGGTGTGGGTTAACTAGCCTGCAACACCCTGGGGTTGGATTAGTGAGCACAGTTGTCTGTGAATAGTTCTGAGTTAGAACTGGGGCATCAGGGGAGGTAGGCTCTCTCTAAAAGTCAAGAGAGCCCGTCACTGAGGAGATAAACCTAAAGACCATGGAGAGGCAGCACTTTACACCCAAGAGGACCACTGTAATAAAAATGTCACATGATACTTGTAAAAATTTCAAGTGAGAAGTGTTGGCCTAGTAACAAACTGGTGAAGACCATTTGGGAGATGGTCCATTATTCCCTGGAACATTCAGCGTAGAGTTGCCAGTGGAGCTGCCAGTTCTGACCGGTCCTCATCTGCACACAGCAGTTCGTACACGGACATTCATGGTATCCTCCTCCCTTAGTGGTCAAACCTGGAACCCCAATGCCCAGTGGTTAGTAAGTAGATTGAAAATGCTGTAACCATTTAACAGAATACTTCTTATTCATAAAAAGTACAATGTACCTGAGCCTTGAAAACATTAACTGAAGGAACCCAGACACAAAAGAACATGAGTGATGTGATCCTATCTATAATGAAATGTCTAAACAGGAGGAGCAGAGAGAAGAAGGCAGGCTAAGGAGTTACCGAGATGGAGACACACTTTAAACATTATGCCGTTTCTTCGAGATACTGGAAATGTCTAACTTTGTGCTGTTGGCCATTCTACACTTGAAATGAGGGGACCCGGGTGGCATATGACTGATGTGTCATTAAGGTTACAAAAAGCTCCAACATTTTGAAGAGCTTTTTATAGTCAAGGCCTTTGGGTTCAAGTTACTGACTTTGGTTGGTTTTAACTTTGGAAGATTGTTTTGGAATGTCCTAGCTGGGGTCACTATTGCTCCAATGAAACACGGTGACCAAAAGCAAGTTGGGGAGGAAATCGTTTCTTTGGCTTCCACATCACTGTTTATCATCGAAGGAAGTCAGGACAGGACCTCAAACAGGCGGGAACCTGGAGCAGAAGCTGATGCAGAGGCCATGGATCTTGCTGCTTACTGACCCAGGGGTGGCCCCACCCACAATGGACTAGGCCCTTTCTTGTTAATCAGTAAGTACGACATGCCCTACAGACTCGCCTGCAGCCTGATGATCTGAAGGTCTTTCCTCAATCGAGGCTGTCTCCTTTCTAATGATTTCAGCTTGTGTCAAGTTGACATGAAACTAGTCAGCACACCATCTAAGGGCGAAGGCTTTGGAAGGTGAAAAATGTATTAATAGCTGTCTCTGTTTAAAACAAAAACAAACAAACAAAAAAACCAAAAAAACCCAAAAAACTCTCTATATCTGTTTTCTAAAGTACAAACCCAGAAGAACAATACTGTTCTATTTAAGTTCCCAGTCAGGGCTCCTGGTGAGAGGGGCGAAAACATGAGACACTGTCCATGCTAAACATTAAGTTATCACTGTGGCTGTCTGGCCAGAATGAGCAAGCGTGGGCAGAGGGCACTGAATGGGACTGAAATGAGGGCTTCCGGAGCCCAGCCCACACCCACTTCAGGGGCGGCCCGTGGTCCTGGGGGTGCTGCAGAGGAAAGGGCTGACAGCTGATGCCGGCAGCTCCAGCGCCCAGCAGTTCTCTGCAGTTTACTGTACATTTCTGACTCAGTGACTGTAGTATTGCTGTGGCTTTAAGGTATGGGTTTGCAAGAACCAGAGAAGCCAGTGATAGGAACCCAAGGGAACACAGACATGGAGGAAATGGTCCTGGTAAAGAAAGGGCTGTTAGTTTCTCCGGTGGCAGATTAAAAAATTGTGTACTGACTCTCAAGTTCAGATGCCACATTCTGAAGTCCCGTGTCAACTGCAAACTGGGAATCTTGGTTTAGGGACTTGACAGTGGCCCTGAACAGCCTTCTCATCTCTGCTGATGACAATACCCTTCTGTGTGTGCAGACAAGAATCTTCAAGAGCCATTCCCAAATACCTGTTTCTTTCCCACACCCAACTTGTCAGAACTTCTAGGCTCTATTCTTTAACATTTATTTACGTGTATTTACGTGTATGTGCCGAGTGTGTATACTTCATCTGTGCAGGAGGAGGAGGTGGGGTCGCTGGGATGGAGTTCTGGACCTGGACCCTCTGGTGCTCTCAACTGCCCTCACCCCAGCCCCTCAGCTCTCCTCCCAAACACAGCTGTGCTGCCTGCCTGGCCACCATCAGTGAGGGCCTGTCTGGACCGGAGCTGTCTACATCTTCTGCTCAGCAGCCGAAGTAGCACTTTGATCTCTGCTGGGTCCACGAGGGTTTGGGGGACCCCCGCCCATCTCCCTTCACCCCCTTTCCCTTCCACTGCTCTCCCCTGGTTTCAGTTGGCTTTCAGGTTTTGTCTGGCAAGGACGATATTTCACTCTTGCCTTTTTCCTGTGTCATGCTGAAACAGCAGTAAATACAGCCAGGGAGCAGGGGTCTGCTCCTGGAACACAGGCGCCCTTTGTCTTAAGGGCGCACCTACCTGCCCCGCCCCAGGAAGCAACTGCGGCCACCGAAGGTTTTTAAGTAGGGCAGATTTGCATTTAGATAGCTGGTTTTGCTTTCAGCATGGATAATGGGTTTAAGGAGAACTAGCTGGAAGCAAACCTGGAAGACGGACAAGTTAGGGAGCTTTTCAGCAGACCAGCTGGGAGCCAGCACTAAGGCTGTCTGTGGGTGCTCATGGGAAATGAGAGCAGAGCCCCAATACAGAAATGTGTTAAGGTAGAGCTGGCTGAATCCGGTGTTTGTCTGAATGTGGGGTTTGGAAGGAAAGTTTTAGAGGGGAAACTTTTGGTTTGTACTTAGAAGAGGTATCATTTAATGGTCATAAGATTTATGCCCCAAGATGACACTATTTGTTTTAGTTGAGATAGGTTCTCATGTAGCCCAGGCTGGCCTTGAACTCCTGACCATCCTGCCTCCACCTTCCTAGTGCAGGCTTTGCAGGTCTTTGCCCCAACCCTGGCCAGAAGATGAAGCTCAGAGACCCTGTTTGGGACTGGGTGTGACTTGGGTGTAGAGTGATAGGGTGGGGTGGGGTATGTTTCCTGTTAGCTGTTTGCATGGGAAGTACTGCTGGGTAGGAAGCAGTTGGCTCTGGGGTTTATTTAGCACCACTGAGGAAATTCAAACTACAGAATGGGATATTTTAAGTTTTATAAAAAACTGTTTTTAGTATTTAGAATAATTATTAGTTTAAATGTCCATCTTTTCTATTTAAATAAATTATTATTRTTGTTATTGTTATTATGGTTTTGCTTTACTGTAACCCAGGCTAGCCTTAAACTCTATGTAGCTGAGGACAAGCCTTAAGTCTAGCCTCCTGCCTCCTTTTATTGACTGCTGGGATTCCCGGTGTGTTGGGTGCCGCCCCGCAGGGCTGTTTTCCTAACTCCTTTCCTGGACAGCGCATTCCAGGGTAATACTCTGTGGTCCCCAGCTAGGGTAACTTTTAGTGGTCGGAGTTCATGAAACACGCTTTAAGCTTTTGCTACAGGCGACTGACCAGTACTAAGGAAGCTGAGGCTCTGCGGTCCTTCCCCGGGGAGGGTCAGCTCCCCCTCCCCCCCCCNTGAAATAATTGAAGTTATCTGTAGAAGCATTAATTATAAGCTTTTGAATATAAACATAGTCATACTTATTAAAAATACTTTATTTTATTGTATAGTCAGGACTCGTGTTCTAGAATTTTATTTATTTATTTATTTATTCATTCATTTATCTATGTATTTAATGTTTACGAGTACACTGTAACTGTCCTCAGACACACCAGAAGAGGGCATCAGATCCCATTTCAGATGGTTGTGAGCCGCCATGTGGTTACTGGGAATTGAACTCRGGACCTTTAGGAAGAGCAGTCCGTGCTGTTAACCACTGAGCCATCTCTCCAGCCCCCAAGGACTTGTGTTCTAATTCAGGATTTTAGAAAGAAACTGAAGAAAACCTTTAAGTAGTTTTCATAAAGAAACTGAATGAAACTTACTGATAAGTGTGTTTATCAGTGATGAATGCAAAGCCCCTTCAGCCCTTTCCTTTAAAGTAAAGGCCTTTGGAAAGAGTCTTCTGTGGACTTACTACTTCTTTACTTTGTGTTTCTTTTCGTTTTTCTTTCTTTTTTTTTATTAAGTAAATGGGACTTGCTGATGTTGGAAGGATGCTCTCTGTATGCTGAGCCTAATACAACCTTTCAGTTTTAAGCCATCAGTTTCCACTTTCACACAGTGCTACATTACATCTTCATACTCAGATAACTTCAATATTTATTATGCACTCAGTATATGATCAATTATAACTTCATATTTCATTTGTAGTTTCTAGTATATTTTCACTACCTAGAGCTTAAAGTTACTATGGTCATCTTGCTTGAATTGTTTTGTGGCCTGGGGAGACAGCTTACTGGGCAAAAAGTCTTCTCTTGCAAGTACACAGACATGAGTTCTATTTCCCAAAAGCTCACACAGAGGTCTGCCTCAGTRGTGTGCATCTACAGTCTCATTGTTCCTCAGGCAAAAGGAGAGTTGGAGAGAAGAGGATTCTTCAAAACTCACAAGCCAGCTAGCTTACTGTGTGCACTGGAAAACTAGAAAGGAGAAACCATGATTTCAAACAAAGTGGGGGTAAGGACCAACCCCTGAGACTGGCCTAAGAACTCCATAGTTGTGCTGTGGCAAGTGCACACCTGCACTCATGGGTGTGAATGTACACAGACACATATACATGTACACACATACTTTTTAATAAAAACCCTTAYGATTTTCATAGGAAATAAAGCTATTAAGAATAGCTTTGAAGAATAAGAATAGAATAGAAGACCCAGAATTGAACCCACACACCTGTGGTCACTTGATCTTAGACAAAGGAGCTAAAACCATCCAGTGGAAAAAAGATAGCCTTTTCAAGAAATGGTGTTGGTTCAACTGGAGGTCAGCATGCAGAAGAATGTAAATCATCCATTCTTATCTNCCCCCCCCCGCCCGCAGCAGCCCTCCCCCCTCCGAGGAGCCCTGCGATCTCCACAGTAACGGCCGCTCCCCAGCCGCCACCCCTGGCCCAGGCGCCTCTGCTTTGTCCAGCTCTATGGCAACAGCGGGCAGCGCGGAGCGGGCAGCCCTAGGCCGCGTGCCGGGGGCGGCGGTCGCTCCCCAGACCGCGGGGCCGGGCAGCTGGGCCCCCCGACAGGATGCCGGAGAAGCGGCTCTCGGCGGGTAGGTGGGCCCCGGGCGCCCCCGCCGCAGCGCTCCCGCACCCGGGCCGCGCTCGACCCCAGCCCCGGCCCTCCCTCCCCAGGGCGGGCCCTATTACCCTGTGCTCTGCCTCGCTAAGCTCTCCTTTTTGCAACCGGGGGCCTTAGGTTAGCTCTGGGGTCACAGTGGGTCCCAAGCCAGAGTCCAGAGACCTCTCCTCCCCACCTCCACCTTGAATCCTACCTTAAAATCTAATCCATGTGCAGATAATGAACATTTTATAGAGCTCACCGGGGATGTCTATACAGTAGCGCCAGGGGCTGTCAGATGATTTCAGTTAGTCTAACTCCTATTAGATCTTCCTAGATCTGAGTGCGAAAAGGTAACGTTTTGTTTCCTTTCAGAGCCGCCAGAAGTTACGGAAGAAGAGTTTGTAAGTACAATTTAGGGGCGTGACTTAGGGTTTCCCCCTTGGCTTTTGTTTTAATAGAAAAGGTTAGATTCTAGAAGAAGCTGCGTGCCTTTCCTTTAGCCATTCCAGCTAACACAGTGGCAAGAACAGGTCTCTTTTACATTCTCTTCGGGCCAAAGCTGTCTTCTGTAAAAGACCTCTTGTCATTTCTCCTTGTGGGGCAGGCCGTCTGAGGTCTTTCCATGRCTTTGTCGTGATGTGCTGGCAGTCCCTGGTTGCAGTAAACATTAGTAGATGGCATTGACTCAGTAAGGCTGCTCTCCAGCTTTAGAGATTGGACAGGAGTGCTGGGAGTTTGGGGTCATCTTTTGTGACATAGCAAATTCAAGGCTACTTGAGATCCTGTCTTAAAAAAAGAAAAATAGCCGGGCAGTGGTGGCACATGCCTTTAATCCCAGCACTTGGGAGGCAGAGGCAGGTGGATTTCGAGGCCAGCCTGGTCTATAGAGTGAGTTCTAGGACAGCAAGGGCTACAGGGAAAAACCCAGTCTTGAAAAACCAACAAAACAAAACAAAACAACCCCCCCCCAAAACCCCAAACAAACAAACAAAAAAAGCCAACAACAGCCCTCCCCCTATGATAGCCTTCTGGCCTTTAAACTCAGAACTCGGAGGCAGAGGGGAGGATTTCTGTGAGTTTGAGGCCAGCCTGGTCTACAGAGCAAGTTCCAGGACAGCCAGGGCTACTTAGAAAGACCTTGTCTCAAAAACAACAACCCAATCAATAAATAAAAATAACAAAACCAAAACCCCAAAACTAATCAACCAAACGACCAAAACAAACAAATACAAAAGCAGAAATAGAAACCAGTAATCTATAAGTGTTTAAATTGTTTCTAAACATTGTTCTCAGGTCAGAATTTTGGAGAAATTGAGCATACTAAATATTTGCCAAGCCCATTTATCATTTGGGAGAGTGCTTTCCTTTGAGAACATTCTACAAAGCCCATGGCACAGCCGAGGAGGAGCTTGCTCCAGGGCACAGGCAGATGCAGAGGCAACCCTCATTCCTACCCGTCTGAGGCCAGAGCTCAAACCACTTTTAGGATTTGTAATGTAAATACTCTAGCACTCACCTCTCTCATTGGCTGATTATCCTATTTACTTTTCACTCAACAAATGTGAGTGACCGTGTAGTCAAGGTATTGTCCTAAATACTGGGGCTAAGTCTCAAAATATTAACAGTCCAGCTGGGGCTAACACAGGAGAGAGGGTTAAGTCAGCAGATATAGGAGGGGGCAGGCAGGAAGAGGAGGAGTGGGGGAGAAAAGAGAAACTCCAGACTTCTATGGACACCAACATACAGGCACACACAGCTCGTCAGAAATGCTCCCACACATCCGCAGAGCCCTGCTGGGTGGGAGTTTTATCACTTAGCCTCAGTGCTTCCTGCAGCGGGGCTTCTGAGACATTCCTTTCCCGTGCAGTCCGGCCTGGGCAGCTTGAGAGCTTAGCATTTGAGTGATTGCGCTCGAAGACTCTTTTTTTTTTTTTTTTTT